>JAHHZJ010003785.1:0-39190 GCA_021437245.1 Aegilops speltoides | reverse complement strand
TGGTAGATAAACACATCATCCATCATGATGGTTCTCTTCTCTTGCACATAACCATTAGAAGCACAAGTGCATGAATAATATGATGCAACAATGGCGATATTCAAGGCACTAGGTATATGGTGCAAAGAGGTAAGACAAGCATGCTTCACAAGGACTATGTCAAAATCTCCAAACATGTGTGAGAATGCTATGGGGGCAATCTCATGAGCAAGACTATAAGCATTGTTGCACTCAATACATGGCAAATCATCTAGCATGAGAGATGCAACACATGGAGATATATGACACGAAGCAATATAAATTATATGCAAAGCATATAGATGGTTGTCATCAACCGCATGAGATGAGCAAGTATGACACAAGAGACAACGCATGTGAGAGGCATGAGCATATATGTCATCAACCCAAGAAAGCAAGTAGTGGAACATGGGTGATGCAACATAGCAAGTAATCATAGCAACTAAGTCAAGTATGCTAGTAGTGCGAAGATGCGACATACTAGAAGGAATCATGGCAAACATGTCCTTGGTGCAAATAGTGGGCATGAATAATTCACATGTCATAGCACAATCATGAAAGCAAGATATGAGGACAATAGCATGGGGCACATGATAAACATGGCAATAGCAACAAGGATCTCTACCAAGCATGCAAATACACATAGAAGTAGCATATAATGAAACATGGGTAGATGCAAGCAAGGGTCACAATTGCATGGCAAAGGCATAGGAATGAGTATATCATGCAAAGTGAACATGGCAAGATGGGCATATGATATGTAATGAACAATAACCCATAGCCAAGTGAGGGCCATGTAGAATGAATGCGCGAAGTGTTTGCGCGAAGAGAGCGATGGGAAAGACAATCCATGGGATCCCAAATCATCGTTGCTCTCTAGAGCTCATTTTGTCAACTCATGGGATTGCGAGGTTGACAAGTATTCATGGGTACCTGCACAAAAGAGACACAAACCAAAGAAATTTTGTGTGTCGTAAATGTACACATCATCCATCATGATGTGTATGTGCACGTGTGAGTTAGCACAAGATAAGCATCGCTCAAAGAAATTTGATGCATGGTATAAGAACATGTCATCCATCATGAAAGAATAGTTATTGTATGACATGATGGGGACACAAATTGAGAATGCAAGTATATGGCATATCAATAGCGTGTTTATTCATGGGGAGCATATGGTGCACACAAGTATGGGTATCATGCAATGAATGGGATGGATCAAAATCTCCTAAAATGCATGAGGAAACTATGGGGCCTCCTCATGAGCAATATCGAAACATCATATGGAGAAAATGGACAACATCCAAAACAATGCATATCCGGCTAGGTGGTCATGGCATGGCATATGAGATAAATGATGCAAAGGAGCATATCAATATCATCACAAGAGAAACAAATGCCAATAACCATGGGCTTGTCATCTATGCCATATGTGCAAATTGGGTTTATTTTAATGGCATATGCATAGTCACTATGAAGAGATTGCAAATAAGATATATGGTTGATCTCATGCATAGCATATGACAAGTCAAGCGGATTATCAAACATGATGTGACCTAAAGAATTGTCACAAGAAATCCTATGTAACATGGCATCACAACTAATAGACTCCACAAGAGAATCATCATACTCATCATAAATGGGCAAATCATCGCATGGGGAAATCATACTAGCATGAAGCATGGCAATAGGTGGATCAACATCATGCAAGCAATCAATGTCAAGAATGTCCACTAGTGGGACTAGAGCATCACCTTCACCTATGTTACCTTTGTCATTCCACTCAAGTGGTGTAGGTGAGGTGGGAAAGACCAAATGGTGGTCATCTTCATCTTGATGGAACCATGTGGGGGGTGCATCATATACCACCATGGCCATCGTCTTGTCCAAAGGGAGGACGAAGTCGTCGAGGATTGGCGCATCATCATCAATGGGACCTAGCACCAAACGAGAAGACACAATAGAGGTAGAGCTCAAGTTGTTAGAAATGCAAATGGTCTCACGAGACCTATCAACTATCTCACTCTCTCTATGTGGTGGTTCACTCAGTCCCTCAAAATAGGTGCACTCAAACTCACGTATGGTGGAGTCACTCATCTCACTCAAGTGGTGGGGGTTGTGGCTCTCCTCACATGGGAATTTTGGCAACTCATCATATATGGGGCTAGTGGTGAAGTCACTATCACTCTCAATATGGTGGCAAAAGTCACTCAAGTCATCATACATCGCCGTGGTCGAAGGAAAGTCCCATGCTCAACCATCTCGTCGTGGTCGCCGTGGATGAAGGCCAAGATGGCACATCATCACTCTCGCCTCCTAAGATGGAAGCATCATCCTTGCTCGCCACCTTGTCGCCGCCTCCAAAGCTTGGTCCTTGAGGGTCTCCGTGGTCGCACTCGCCGCCGCACCGCCTTGAAAAAGAGTCGAAGTAGACTCGGCATCATCAATGCCACAAAGAGGGATGGCGGTGAAGTCACACTTGGGAGCATCGTTTTGGAGCTTGTTGGCCTTGGACATCATGGTGGTACTAGCCTCATGCTTGTCGTAGAGCTTGGTTGCCGCGAAGTTTGCTTGGGGTGGAGAAGCCTTGGCCTTCATGAGTTCTTGTTCCGCCTTGAGAGCACCAATGTAGTAGTCGTCGATGGACTTGTAGTTCTCGAGGAAGATGGTCTTGGAGATGTCGTTGTGCAATCCCATCATGAAGTGGAACTTCATCGAAATGGGGTCGCCCACGCCGGCTCGACGCAAGGCAATCATCATCTCCTTGAAGTACTTGTCGATGGACTTGGATCCTGGGTGGTGTTCTCCAATTGGCGTCGAAGTTGTTCCGTGTGGTTGGAGGCACAAACTCGCCGCAAAGCTTTCTTCGCCTTGGGCCAACTCATGTCGTAGTACTCCAAGGTGTGTGAAGCCACCATGCCAATGCGTAGTCGTGGAAGTTTCTTGTGGCGCACTTCACTTGATCTTCGGGAGGAACTTGATGTAGCTTGAGGTAGTCGTCCATCAAACGCTCCCACTCGAGGTACTCCTCGGGTTCTTGAGTCCCATAGAAAGGAATCTTGTGGTCGGTGTCGAGGTCGTAGTAGCTCGTGGAAGTCGCGGACTTGAGCTTGGGTAGCTTCTCTTGAGTGTAGTCTTGAGGTTCTTGTTGGCGAAGATGCCATATGTCCGTAGGCGAAGATGCCTTGAAGTCGCTTGGCGAAGATGCCAAGGGATATGGTGAAGTGATGAGGACATCAATACCATTGTTACACCCACAGCCCCTGGTGCTATACATACTGGACCAATTACTAGAGCTCGCGCACGCCAACTAAATTACCAGGTACTTTCGTTTCTTGGTAATGATTCTAATGTTCATGAGAATATGATGCTGCCTAAATTGGATACATTTGTTTTGCTTACAAATGAAGGGCCTAGCTTGGAGAAGGATGAACATTGGAGGAAGAACAAGCATGGAGATGATGGCATGTGCAAGGGGGACAAGAATGGAGTTACAAGTGATGATTTCAGGACTTTGAAGCCACCATAATGAGTGCATGAAGCCTTGGACGAAATATACAAGATGCCACTTCATAAATTTCGTCCAGAGACTATTCTAGGTGCTGCGTCACCTTATTATAGGCCAGGCCCATGTAATTTCGAAATACATTAGTATAGGCTATTTTAGAGTCCGTATGTGTGGGAAACAAGAGATAGGGTTAGTTTGGACCCCTCCACCAAGGGCCACGAAATTCACCCCTCTTCCTCCATATATACAGCCCTTAGGGCACCGTTTAGACTTTGGGTTTTGTTTAGATTAAAAGTTCGCCATAGCTGCAACTTCACGTGCCGTTTGTGTTCAACGACTGACAAAGGCGCCACAGAACCCCACCTTGATCAATAAAGCTTTCCTCTTATATTCGCAATATCCAGATTGCAATCTTAGTTTCTTGCTTGTTCTTCTTTGCCTGCAGGAAACAGACCTTCGTGGTCAGGTTGATCGTGCTCCGGCGTGGTCAATAACCTCTCGGAGTTGGTTTAGCGATTGCTAAGGCGCGACGTCCTCGCACGTTCGTAGTCGGATTTTCAAAGTCGACTTCATCTAAAACGATAGCCACCATCTCATCGAAAGACGGGACACCCTCGCCTCTATCAAGTGGTATCAGATTTCCAGGTTGCTCGGTGAGATTTTGCAGTTTTTCGTAGTTTAGATCGAGTCTGTTCTTCATACCTATAGTCCACAAAAAAGCCACAAAAAAAATTAGGGTTAGTTCATCCATCCGAACCAATCTGAGCCTTTGCATAATCTTTTCTGTATTTGCTTTGTTGAATTTGCGGTTGCATCGTCGTGTCAAGTTGCTGGTCTTAGCGTCTAGTCTTTTAGAGTTTCGAGTTCTGTTCACAGGTGGTCACGTCGCCGCAGCCATATACCACCACCACATATTCACCGCCGCCATCACGCCCATCCGAGTCCACCTGCAACATATATCCGCCACCAGTCCGAGTTCCACCAGATTCATCTGCGCCACCAGTCCGAGTTCCACCAGATTCATCTTCGCCACCAGTCCGAGTTCCACCAGATTCATCTCCGCCACCAGTCCTAGTCCGAGTCCAGTAATTGTTGCATTGTTCTCGATTTCCAGATCACGCGATACTCCGAGTCGTAACAGCAGAGGACTCCCCAACTTCCGAGCCATCCGCAGAAGAAAAATAGTTCTAGTTTCAAAAAATTCTGGCTAGGCAGTTTTTAGACCATTTGTATACTTTTTCGAAAAAAAATTGTTGCGGAGCAAAAAAAATAAAAGAGGAAAAAAAGTGCAAAAAAAAGGAAAAAAAAGAGAAAAAAAATTCAGAGTGTGCTCCTCCCTTGTTTACGTGCCGCCCCGTGATTTTGTTGGTGTGCTAGGCTCGCGTCTCTAGCAGTCTAGCCTAGGACCAGCACAAGACCGTCATTGAGCGTTTATTCAACTTTGCATCTCTGAATTGATTATTGTTGACCCTTTTACTACCATATTATAAGCCTTCCCAGCTCCACATACATCTACGTCGTGCGTTGGACTCTCCCAGTAATCGCTCTATCCAAGCTTTGAGAGTTTTGACTACAACGGTTCTTGATCACCGCTTTCTTCTTGGGTAAGAACTAGTAAGAATTTGAGATTTGCTTGACGGATTTGTGACTGTCCACCACACCACCACCACCACTTCCTAGTAGTCTGTAGGATCATATTCTTGTGTGTTTCTCTTGCTGCTAACAATGGCAGGATCACAAGCCGATGAGACTGATTGGGAGAACCTGACGAACAAACAGCTACATGATAAGTTTCAACAAATGATGATTGGACAGGTGCAAGATGTGCTAAACAGATTTGACGAGGCCATGGAGAAGATAGATGGCATTGAGAAGACGTTTGAAACAAAGCTTGATAGCAAGTTTGATGAATTGCTCGCGCGTTTTCCACAACCACCGCCGGCTGCACCTATCGCACCTCTGCAACGACAACAACTACGCCCCCTTCCGAATCAGTATGGACGAGCTCAGCGTGTTCCTATTGAGCCAGACAAAATTCTGGTGCCGCTGCTCTGCTGTTGGTGCTTTTGTGGCTCCTGCTACATCGCTGCTGCTGGTACCGAGGAGGATGATGAGTATGCGGGCGATTATGAGGATGAGGTTGATCAACATCAGAACTACGTGCAACCACCAGCACCACAACCACCAGGTCGTCCACATGCAAATAATGGCAATGTTAGGGCTCCCCTCAGTGCGAGATCATGACCATCTCCCTAAACTGAAATTGAATATTCCACCATTTGAGGGTAGATATGTTCTGATATATATCTTACTTGGGAGTTAGAAACTGAACAACGATTTACATGTTTACAATATCCCGAGGAGAGACGTGTTCTGCTTCATTTTGTGCTTTCACTAGCTTTGCATGTGTTTGGTGGTCTGAACATTGTAGATTATATCCTGTTCCAGCTACTTGGGATGCTTTGAAAACTGCTATGCGTACTCGTTGGGTTCCACCATATTATCAACGTGAATTACTTCAAAAATTGCAGCGCTTAAGACAAGGAAAAAATTCTGTAGAAGAATATTATCGGAATTACAAACTGGCTTGATTAGATGTGGTATTGTTGAGGAGAATGAAGCTATGATTGCACGCTTTCTGGGTGGATTAAATAGAGAGATTCAGACCATTCTAGACTATAAGGATTATAATAATATCACTCGCTTATTCCATCTTGCTTGTAAAGCTGAACGTGAAGTGCAGGATCGATAGGCATTGGCGCCGCACTAACTTTTCTCGCAGTCGACCTTCATCATGGACACCACGTGCATCATCTACTTCCACCGCACCATCACCTCCTTCAGGTGCCACCTCCAACCGTGATACAAGAAAGCGCACAACCACCACTATCCGCCAAGAGCACACCTGCCGGGCCTGCAGAGCTCTTCTTCTTCCATGGCGTCAACAGGGCACACAAGTGATATTATTTGTCGTCGTTGTAAGGGAAGAGGACATTTTGCAGGAATGCAAAGCTCAGCGTGTGATGATTGCTCTGCGAGGATGGTGGGTATGAGTCCGCTAGTGACTATGATGAGGAGACTTTGGCTCTTATTACACATGAGGAACATGGTGGAGATGATTCGATCATGAGACACAATACATGGCTGCTTGCGATCTTGTGGTATGAATGTTTAGTTGCTCAACGTGTTTTGAGTGTGCAGGTTACACAAGCTGAGCAAAATCAGAGGCATAATTTGTTCCATACAAAGGAGTTGTGAAGGAACGTTCTATTCAGCGTCATCATAGATGGAGGGAGCTGCAACAACTTGGCTAGCATGGAGATGGTGGAGAAGCTATCTCTCACCACAAGACCACATCCACATCCTTACTACATCCAATGGTTCAACAACAGCGGCAAGGTGAAGGTAACACGTCTTGTTAGTGTGCATTTTAGTATCTCTACATATGCTGATTATGTTGATTGTGATGTGGTACCTATGCAAGCATGTTCCTTGTTACTTGGTAGACCATGGCAATTTGATAAAATTCTGTACACCATGGTAGAAATAATCAGATACTCTTGTTCATAAGGATAAAATATTACTTTGCTTCCTATGACTCCTGAGTCCATTTTGAAAGATGATATTAATAGAGCTAATAAAGCAAAACAGGAGAAAAATAAGAGTGAAAATCAGATTGTGGCAAAAGAATTTGAGCAACACATGAAGCCTAATAATAAACCATCTCTGTTGCTTCTGAAATTAAATTGAAAAGTGCATGTTTACTTGCCACCAAATCTGATATTGATGAGCTAGATTTTAGCAAATCTATTTGCTATGCTTTTGTGTGCAAAGAGGCATTATTTTCATTCGAGGACGTGCCTTCCTCTTTGCCCCTCGCTGTCACTAAAATTTTGCAGGGAGTTCGCGACGTCTTTCCACAAGACGTACCACCGGATTACCACCTATTCGAGGATTGAGCATCAAATTGACTTAATTCGGTGCATCATTACCCAACCGTGCACCATACCGTACCAATCCAGAGGAGACGAAGGAGATTATGCGTCAAGTACGGGCCCAAAATTCCAAAATTTAGGCCCAAAATTTTCCAAAATTTAGGCCCAAAATTTAGGCCCAGACGAGGCATTATTCCAAAAACCACTCTCCGTTTAGGCCCAAAATTTTCCAAAAACGCACGGGATAAAAAAATTTTCTGCTATCCTATTTTAGGTGTTTCTAAGCGTATTGAGCCGATCGCCGTTATAGAAAGTTTTTTGACCCGTTTCAGCTTTTGGGTCCGGCGTTGAAAAAAAAAAAAAAAATTTGTCGAAAAATTTCGTGCCCATCCTGTCGGTTTGACTGGAAGAGTTTTGAGACACTCGCCATTATAGTGATTTTTCAAAAAAAAAAAAAAAAAAGCAGCAAAAAAAAAAAAAGAGCGAAAAAAAATAAAATTCAGAGTGTGCTTTTCCTTTGTTTACGTGCAGCGCCGTGATTTTGTTAGTGTTCTAGGCTCGCGTCTCTAGCACGGTCTAGCCTAGGACCAGACAAGACTGCGTCGTTGAGCGTTTATTCAACTTTGCATCTCTGATTTGATTATTGTCGACCCTTTTGCTACCATATTATAAGCCTTCCCAGCTCCACATACATCTACGTCGTATGCTTGATTCTCCCAATAATCGCTATAGCCAAGCTTTGAGAGTTTTGACTACAACGGTTGCCGATCACCGCCTGCTGCTGGGTAAGAACTGGTAAGAATTTGAGGTTTGCTTCACGGATTTGTGACTGTCCACCACACCACCACCACCACCACTTCCTAGTAGTCTGTAGGATCATATTCTTGTGTGTTTCTATTGCTGCTAACCATGACAGGATCACAAGCCGATGAGACTGATTGGGAGAACCTGACAAACAAACAGCTACATGATAAGTTTCAGCAAATGATGAGTGGACAGGTGCAAGATGTGGTAAACAGATTTGACGAGGCCATGGAGAAGATAGATGGCATTGAGAAGACGTTTGAAACAAAGCTTGATAGCAAGTTTGATGAATTGCTCCCGTTCGTTTCTTGGTAATGATTTTAATGTTCATGAGAATATGATGCTGCCTAAATTGGATACATTTGTTTTGCTTACAAATGAAGGGCCTAGCTTGGAGAAGGATGAACATTGGAGCAAGAACACGCATGGAGTTGATGGCATGCGCAAGGGGATCAAGAACGGAGTTACAAGTGATGATTTCAGGACTTTGAAGCCACCATAAGGAGTGCATGAAGCCTTGGCCGAAATATACAAGATGCCACTTCATAATATTCGTCCATAGGCTATTCTAGGTGCTCAAGTCACCTTATTATTGGGCCAGGCCCATGTAATTTCGAAATACTTAAGTATAGGCTATTTTTAGAGTCCGTATGTGTGGGGAAACAAGAGATAGGGTTGGTTTCGGACCCCACCCTCAAGGGCCACGAAATTCCCTCCTCTTCCTCCATATATACAGCCCTTAGGGCACCGTTTAGACTTTGGGTTTTGTTTAGATCAAAAGTTCGCCATAGCTGCAACTTCGCGTACTTCGTTTGTGTTCAACGACCGCACAAAGGCGCCACGAACCCCACCTTGATCAATAAAGCTTTCATCTTATATTCGCAATATCCAGATTGCAATCTCAGTTTCTTGCTTGTTCTTCGCTTGCTCGCAGGAAATAGACCCTCGTGGTCGGTTGATCGTGCTCGGCGTGGTCAATAACCTCTCGGAGTTGGTTTAGCGATTGCTATAGGCGCGACGTCCTCGCACGCTCGTAGTCGGATCGTCAAAGTCGACTTCCACCAAAGCGAAATCCACCATCTCATCGAAAGACGGGACACCTCTGCCTCTATCACAAACTTGTGGTGAGTATGATATGTCCATCGAGCATGACATGTATGAGCACAATCAACAAATATGGAGGTGTTGGTGTACCAAAGCTCGTTGTCGAGGCATGAGTGGAATTCCGACGGTGCATCCAATAAGTGTGAGCGCTCCTCAATGTGAAGGTCCATGTAGCCAATCTCCAATGTCTCTCCTCCGATCACGAGATGTATCATGTAGACAACAAGAAGGAAACAACAATGAAAGAGTGACCCATCCAATAAGCGTATTTGAGGATGGCTGAAAGAGAAGGAGTTCACCTTTAGGAGTGTCTCAAGGATGATGGAGTCACGCATCTTGTATGCCTTCACATAACCAATTTGTCTCGTGGTGGTCCCGCCTTGTAAATCCTTCAAAATGAAATAACATGACAAACACTTGGAAAAACAAATGAGGGTACCAAAATGGCGAAACCGATCATTCGTGTGGTAAGATACCCAACAAGTGTATGTATCATACTCATCATAAGAAATGACAAGGGAGTATTGCATAGTATGTAGGCATATGATGCGAGAACAACCAAATGCAATAGGCTCAATCAAACAAACATGCATCACAAGTAAAGTGTCCAAGTCTCCAAGATCAATAAGCATAGCAAGTTGGCACTCAATACAAGGTGATATGAGAGATGCAACTAATGGAGACAAGAGGCAATGATCATGACAAATCAAGTGAGAGGCATCAACATCTATGTCATCAACCCAAGAAAGCAAGTAATAATGGAACATGGGTGATGCAACATAGCAAGCAATCATAGCGATCAAGTTAAGCAAGCTAGTAGTGCGAAGATGCAACATACTAGAAGGAATCATGGCAAGCATGTCATGTGTGCAAATAGTGGGCATGAATAATTCACATGACATAGCACAAGCATGAAAGCAAGATGTGAGAAAAATAGCATGAATATCTTGGTGAGAAGCCATATGTAAATAGCAATAAGGCATCGTGACTCTCCCAACACAACAAGCATTAATAGCATGGGGCTCATGATAAACATGGCAAAAGCAACAAGGATCTCCACCAAGCATGCAAATACACATAGAAGTAGGATAATGGTGCATCATGGGTATATGCAAGCAAGGGTCACAATTGCATGGCAAAGGAATAGGAGCAAGCATAACATGCAAAGTGAACACGATAGTATGGGCATAAGGTGACAAGTGGTAAATAGCCCATAGCCGTGTGAGAGCCAAGTAGAGGAGTTGCGCGTAGTCCTTGCGCGAAGGGGACGGTTGTGAGGATTGTCCATGGGATCCCAAAGCATCATTGCTCTCAAGAGCTCGTTTCGTCAACTCTTGGGATTGAGAGGTTGACGAGTATACATGAGTACCTACACAAAACAAAGACAAAGGGAAAATTGTGTGTGCGTGGTATATGTACACATCATCCATCATGATGCATACGTGCTTGTGTTGGTTAGCACCAAATATCCAATGCTCAAATAAATGAGATGCGTGATATAGAAACATGTTATCCATCATGATAGGTTTGTTATTATGTATAGCATAATGGAGACTCAAATTGTGTAATGCATCACGAGCAATGTCTAGAGCATTGTTATTCATGGAATGCATATAGTGCAAGCAATTATGTGAATCATGCAAAGTATGAAATGCATCAAGATCTCCTAATATGTATGAGGAAACTATGGGGTTCTCCTCATGAGCATGAGTAGCAACATCACGTGGAGAATATTGACAACATCCAAAACAATGCATATTTGGAACAATGTGATCATGGCATGACATATTGGATGAATTATGCAAATCATGTACAGGAAGCATGGCAATATCATCACATGAAAACAAAAGCCAATGACCATCATCTCGCCATCTATGCCATAAGTGCAAATGGGATTGATTTTAATGGGGCATGCATAGTTACTATGTTGAGATTGTAAGGATGCAATATGGGAGATCTCACTCATAGCATATGACAAGTTCAATGGATTGTCAAACATGATGTGACCAAAAGAATTTTCACATGATATCCTATGAAGCATAGCATCACAACTAGGCAACTCAACATGCTCATCATCATATTCATCATAAATAGGTAAGTCAAGGCATGAAGAAGTCTCACTAGCATGAAGCATGGTAATAGGTGGGTCATCATCATGGGAGCAATCATCGTCAAAAGAGTCCACTAGTGGGACAAGAGAAGCACCATCACCTATGTTACCTTTGGAGTGTCGCTCATGTGTTGTAGGTGAGGTGTTGAAGATCGTCTCGTTGTCATCTTCATCTTGATGGAACCATGTGGGGGGTGCATCATCGTCCATCATGGCCATCGTCGTTTCCATAGGAGGTATGGACTCATCAATGGTAGGCGTGTCGTCATGTAGGAGACCTAGCACCAAAGGAGAAAACACACAAGGAGTAGAGGGTAAGTCGTTAGAAAACATAGTGGCCTCACATGCCGTGTCAACTACCTCACTCTCTAAGTGTTGTGGCTCGCTCACTCCCTCAAGGGTGCTCTCACTCATATGTTTGTTGGAGTCACTCAAATTGCGCTCAACCTCACATAGGATGTGTGGCATGCTCTCATGTGTGGGGCTAGTGGTGGTCACACTCATCCTCTCATAGGAAATGCTCTCAACGTCACGTATGGTGGTGTCACTCATGTCACTCATGTGGTGGTGGCTCTCCTCACATGGCAAATGGGGCATCTCGACATATGTGGGTGTCGGAGAGATGTAGGTGCAAATGTCTCCATGCTCAACTCCTATCGTCGCCTTGGTTGAAGGGATAGTCCCATGCTCAACCTTCTTGTCACCGTCTTGGTGTGGGAGGCCCATATGATGTGGCACCTCGTAGCTCGTTTCCATGACCAAAGGGAATTTCCCATGCTCGGCCATCTTCCTTGAGGGGCTTCCGAAGATGGAAGTGTCGCCCTCGCTCGTAGGTGGTCGCCTTGTTGTTGATGAAGTCGATGTAGGCGTACTCGTGGAAAGTAGGCGAAGATGCCGTACATCCAAAGGTGAAGATGCCTTGATAGCACTTGGCGAAGATGCCAAAGTGGTTGGTGTAGCCGTAGCGCCGTCTTGGTGGTGGTCATCTCGCGGTCTTCTTTTGTGCTCTTGAAGCTTGGACTTGGCGTGGAGTAGGTCTTGTTGGGACTTGTGCATTTGCGCTTGCGGAGGATCTTCATGATGATGATGTCGTTGTCGTGCTTGAGCTCGTAGTAGATGTCGTTCGTCGTCGTCGTGCACATGTTGCTTGGAGGTGACTTGGCCTTCATGACGATGTGGATCGTGAACGTGATGATGATCGCCATGTAGATGTGGACGAGGACGATTTGCACTTGCATCTTTTTCGCGCTCCGAAGACTTGTGGCTTGACCGTCGTCGTCTTGAGGATGATGAAGGGGAAGAAGACTTGATCAAGGCTCTAATCTCCTCCATCCTTGCATCTTGCTCCTCTTTATGTGCGGCAAGCTTCTTGTCGATGTAGTTCCTTTTCCTTGCTTCGGTGTGACGAATGTCGATGTGATGCGGAGCATCCTACGGTCATCACCATGTCAAGAGTCCGTTTGGCAAGTGACACGTGCGACCTCTACTTCTCATACATAAAGGTGAATCTTCTCCTTTACGTGTTCACTTGACCCCTTTGAGGATGGTATACTACTTGACACTCCACTGTGTGCATGCATAGGTATTGTCGGAGCTTCACGAATGACGAGGAGGAGTGCAAGCGCAAAGGAACACCTACACCGTCCGCAAGGGAAGCGTGGAAGCGAAGACGGAAGAAGAAGGACCTGCCCGTCCGAGAAAGGGCGGTACTATCACCAAAGTAAGCGGTACTACCGCTCAAGCGGTACTACCGCCCAAAGCAAGCGGTACTACCGCTCAAGCGGTACTACCGCCCATGAGTCCGTACTACCGCCCTGCCTGTCTTGCTAGCAGCAGGGCCTTGGCCTTGTATCCTCTCCCACTTACCCCTTCGTGGCTTAGACTATAAATAGACCACCTCCACCTCCTTTCTAGGGTTAGCAAAGTGATAGCTCATTCTTAAGTGAGCTTTGCTCCTACCTATCTCTACTCTTGAGAGAGAGAGACCACTACTCCATTGGAGGCCAAGACCTCCATCTAGGAGAAGATCCCTCATGGATTCAAGACCCCTCTTTAGGGAAGATCCATCTAGGATATCATCAAGACCTCCTCTTGGAGATGAACCTTACCTTGTATCTTTCCCTTTGTTGTTCATGTACCTTGTGATCTTGTGTGTTTGATTGTCTAGTGGATGTGTGATTTGGACTTGTTCTTGAGTGTTCCCCCTTGTGATTTCTCCCCGTTCTTCCCCGTGTTCATCGTGTTCTTCGAGGGATCCCGCTCCAAACGTGAAAGATCGACGAATTAGGGTTCCACCCTACATCATATGGTATCATGAGCCACGTTGATCACGTTTTTGGAGCCCCTACCCTGTGTTTCCTAGTTTGATTTTGTTGTTTTCGTCCTAAATCCGAAAATCCCCACCAAAAATAGCCCCAATTTTTTTTGTGATTTGTTAGTTTGATGATGTTTTTTGATTATGATCCATGGATTTGCTTGGTTTCAAGTGGATCTAGCATTCCCCAAGTTTCCCTCTTTCCATCCACGAAATCCATCAAATTTTGCCCCGAAATCATCCATTTCGCCCAAAATCGCTACCGATTCGATCTGCGAAAAATCTCGACAGGAGCGGTACTACCGCCCTACAGAGCGGTACTACCGCTGAGAACCTCAAGCGGTACTACCGCCCCGCTAACGGTACTACCGCTAGGCCCTGTTTCAGCCAAAACAGTCGAAAAATCCCGACACGAGCGGTACTACCGCCCTGGCCAGTTTCAGCTTTCCGAGTTTCACCGTTTTTCCCATAACTAATTCATCCGGAGTCCGTTTTTGACGTTCTTTAGCTCGTTTTGAAGCTATTGACATCCCCCATCCCACAAAAATACTACCATCATCATTTGACTGCATCACATTTGGTGAATTTTGGCATCTTTGCCTAGGGCTTCCACCACAACATCCGCATAACCACCACCGACATCCGCAACCTAACCCATTTTGTTCCTTATAGCATTAGTGGTTGTTTGAGTTGTGATTTGAGTCTCCTAAGGTGTTTAGGCTACTTAGGGACGGTTGCTTCTTCATCAACCACCACCACCGCCACCACTTCCACATAACCTTGCCCACCATACACTTTCGACAACCCAACTTAACCCAATTGTTGTTTGAGCTTTTTCGAGTTGTGGCTTGTGTTTCCTAAGGTGTTTCGGCTACTTAGGGACCGTGTGCTTCCAACTCTTACACCGTGTATAACCCATCATGATGAGGACATCAATACCATTGTTACACCCACAGCCCCTGCTGCTATACATACTGGACCAATTACTAGAGCTCGCGCACGCCAACTAAATTACCAGGTACTTTCGTTTCTTGGTAATGATTCTAATGTTCATGAGAATATGATGCTGCCTAAATTGGATACATTTGTTTTGCTTACAAATGAAGGGCCTAGCATGGAGAAGGATGAACATTGGAGGAAGAACAAGCATGGAGATGATGGCATGCGCAAGGGGGACAAGAATGGAGTTACAAGTGATGATTTCAGGACTTTGAAGCCACCATAAGGAGTGCATGAAGCCTTGGACGAAATATACAAGATGCCACTTCATAAATTTCGTCCAGAGGCTATTCTAGGTGCTGCGTCACCTTATTATTGGGCCAGGCCCATGTAATTTCGAAATACATTAGTATAGGCTATTTTTAGAGTCCGTATGTGTGGGGAAACAAGAGATAGGGTTAGTTTCGGACCCCTCCACCATGGGCCACGAAATTCACCCCCTCTTCGTCCATATATACAGCCCTTAGGGCACCGTTTAGACTTTGGGGGGTTTTGTTTAGATTAAAAGTTCGCCATAGCTGCAACTTCGCGTTTCGCTTTGTGTTCAACGACCGCACAAAGGCGCCACAGAACCCCACCTTGATCAATAAAGCTTTCATCTTATATTCGCAATATCCAGATTGCAATCTCAGTTTCTTGCTTGTTCTTCGCTTTGCTCGCAGAAACAGACCTTCGTGGTCAGGTTGATCGTGCTCGGCGTGGTCAATAACCTCTCGGAGTTGGTTTAGCGATTGCTAAGGCGCGACGTCCTCGCACGTTCGTAGTCGGATCGTCAAAGTCGACTTCCACCAAAGCGAAATCCACCATCTCATCGAAAGACGGGACACCTTTGCCTCTATGAAGTGGTATCAGATTTCCAAGTTGCTCGGTGAGATTTTACAATTTTTCATAGTTTAGATCGAGTCTGTTCTTCATACCTATAGTCCACGAAAAAGCCAAAAAAAATTAGGGTTAGTTCATCCCATCCGAACCAATCTGAGCCTTTGCATAATCTTTTATGTATTTGCTTTGTTGAGTTTGCGGTTGCATCGTCGTGTCAAGTTGCTGGTCTTAGCGTCTAGTCTTTTAGAGTTTCGAGTTCTGTTCACAGGTTGTCACGTTGCCGCTGCCATATATCACCACCGCGCCATCACGCCAATCCGAGTTCACCTGCAACATATATCCGCCACCTGTCCGAGTTCCACCAGATTCATCTCCGCCACCAGTCCGAGTTCCACCAGATTCATCTCCGCCACCAGTCCGAGTTCCACCAGATTCATCTCCGCCACCAGTCCTAGTCCGAGTCCAGTAATTGTTGCATTGTTCTCGATTTCCAGATCACGCGATACTCCGAGTCGTGACAGAGAAGGACTCCCGAACTTCCGAGCCATCCGCAGAAGAAAAATAGTTCCAGTTTTAAAAAAAACTAAGTCTGGAAAATTCTGGCTAGGCAGTTTTTAGACCATTTGTAGACTTTTTCGAAAAAAAATTGTTGCGGAGCAAAAAAAAAGAGGAAAAGAAGTGCAAAAAAAAAAAAAAAAATTCAGTGTGTGCTCCTCCCTTGTTTACGCAGCAGCGCTTGCGATTTTGTTAGTGTTCTAGGCTCGCGTCTCTAGCACGGTCTAGCCTAGGACCAGCACTGCACTGCAAATCGTTGAGCGCTTTATTCAACTTTGCATCTCTGAATTGATTATTGCTGACCCTTTTGCTACCATATTATAAGCCTTCCCAGCTCCACATACATCTACGTCGTATGCTTGACTCTCCCCGGCAATCGCTCTATCCAAGCTTTTGAGAGTTTTGATTATAATGGTTGCCGATCACCGCTTTCTTGCTGGGTAAGAACTGGTAAGAATTTGAGATTTGCTTGACGGATTTGTGACACCCACCACCACCACTTGTTAGTAGTCTGTAGGATCATATTCTTGTGTGTTTCTATTGTTGCTAACCATGGCAGGATCACAAGCCGATTTAGACTGACGGGAGAACTCCGACGAACAAACAGCTACATGATAAATTTCAGCAAATGATGAGTGGACAGGTACAAGATGTGCTAAACAGATTTGACGAGGCCATGGAGAAGATAGATGATGAGGACATCAATACCATTGTTACACCCACAGCCCCTGCTGCTATACATACTGGACCAATTACTAGAGCTCACAAGACGCCAACTAAATTACTGGTACTTTCGTTTCTTGGTAATGATTCTAATGTTCATGAGAATATGATGCTGCCTAAATTGGATACATTTGTTTTGCTTACAAATGAAGGGCCTAGCTTGGAGAAGGATGAACATTGGAGCAAGAACACACATGGAGTTGATGGCATGCGCAAGGAGATCAAGAACGGAGTTACAAGTGATGATTTCAGGACTTTGAAGCCACCATAAGGAGTGCATGAAGCCTTGGACGAAATATACAAGATCCCACTTCATAATATTCGTCCATAGGCTATTCTAGGTGCTGCGTCACCTTATTATTGGGCCAGGCCCATGTAATTTCGAAATACATTAGTATAGGCTATTTTAGAGTCCGTATGTGTGGGGAACAAGAGATAGGGTTAGTTTGGACCCCTCCACCAAGGGCCACGAAATTCACCCCTCTTCCTCCATATATACAGCCCTTAGGGCACCGTTTAGACTTGGGTTTTGTTTAGATCAAAAGTTCGCCATAGCTGCAACTTCGCAGCGTTTCGTTTGTGTTCAACGACTGCATAAAGGCGTCCACAGAACCCCACCTTGATCAATAAAGCTTTCATCTTAAATTCGCAATATCCAGATTGCAATCTCAGTTTCTTGCTTGTTCTTCGTTTGCTCGCAGGAAATAGACCCTCGTGGTCAGGTTGATCGTGCTCCGGCGTGGTCAATAACCTCTCGGAGTTGGTTTAGCGATTGCTAAGGCACGACGTTCTCGCACGCTCGTAGTCGGATCGTGAAAGTCGACTTCCACCAAAGCGAAATCCTCCATCTCATCGAAAGACGGGACACCTTTGCCTCTATCAAGTGGTATCAGATTTCCAGGTTGCTCGGTGAGATTTTACAGTTTTTCGTAGTTTAGATCGAGTCTGTTCTTCATACCTACAGTCCACGAAAAAGCCAAAAAAAAATTAGGGTTAGGTCATCATATCCGAACCAATCTGAGCCTTTGCATAATCTTTTCTGTATTTGCGTTGTTGAATTTGCGGTTGCATCGTCGTGTCTAGTTGCTGGTCTTAGCGTCTAGTCTTTTAGAGTTTCGAGTTCTATTCACAGGTTGTCACGTCGCCGCTGCCATATACCACCACCACATATTCACCGCCAATCCGAATCCATATACGCCACCACATATCCGCCGCCATCACGCCCATCCGAGTCCACCAGATTCATCTTCGCCACCAGTCCGAGTTCCACCAGATTCATCTCCGCCACCAGTCCTAGTCCGAGTCCAGTAATTGTTGCATTGTTCTCGATTTCCAGATCACGCGATACTCCGAGTCGTGACAGCAGAGGACTCCCCAACTTCCGAGCCATCCGCAGAAGAAAAATAGTTCCAGTTTCAAAAAAAAAAAAAGGAAAAAAAGTGCCAAAAAAAGGAAAAAAAAGAGAAAAAAAAATTCAGAGTGTGCTCCTCCCTTGTTTACGTGCCGCGCCGTGATTTTGTTGGTGTTCTAGGCTCGCGTCTCTAGCACAGTCTAGCCTAGGACCAGCACAAGATCTGTCGTTGAGCGTTTATTCAACTTTGCATCTCTGAATTGATTATTGCTGACCCTTTTGCTACCATATTATAAGCCTTCCCAGCTCCACATACATCTACGCTGTGCGTTTGACTCTCCCCGTAATCGCTCTATCCAAGCTTTGAGAGTTTTGACTACAACGGTTGCCGATCACCGCCTTGCTGGGTAAGAACTGGTAAGAATTTGAGATTTACTTGACGGATTTGTGACTGTCCACCACACCACCACCACCACTTCCTAGTAGTCTCAGAGGATCATATTCTTGTGTGTTTCTATTGCTGCTAACCATGGCAGGAACACAGGCCGATGAGACTGATTGGGAGAACCTGACAAACAAACAGCTACATGATAAGTTTCAGCAAATGATGATTGGACAGGTGCAAGATGTGGTAAACAGATTTGACGAGGCCATGGAGAAGATAGATGGAATTGAGAAGACGTTTGAAACAAAGCTTGATAGCAAGTTTGATGAATTGCTCGCGCGTTTTCCACAACCACCGCCGGCTGCACCTATCGCACCTCTGCAACGACAACAACTACGCCCCCTTCCGAATCAGTATGGACGAGCTCAGCGTGTTCCTATTGAGCCAGACAAAATTCTGGTGCCGCTGCTATCTGCTGTTGGTGCTTCTTTGGCTCCTCGCCATCGCTGCTGCTGGTACCGACGAGGATGATTATGTGGAAGATTACGAGGATGAGGTTGATCAACATCGAACTACGTGCAACCACCAGCACCACAACCACCAGGTCGTCCACATGCAAATAATGGCAATGTTAGGGCTCCCCTCAGTACGAGATCATGACCATCTCCCTAAACTGAAATTGAATATTCCACCATTTGAGGGTAGATATGTTCCTGATATATATCTTACTTGGGAGTTAGAAACTGAACAACGATTTACATGTTTACAATATCCCGAGGAGAGACGTGTTCTGCTGCTGTTTGTGCTTTCACTAGCTTTGCATGTGTTTGGTGGTCTGAACATTGTAGATTATATCCTGTTCCAGCTACTTGGGCTGCTTTGAAAACTGCTATGCGTACTCGTTGGGTTCCACCATATTATCAACGTGAATTACTTCAAAAATTGCAGCGTTTAAGACAAGGAAAAATTTCTGTAGAAGAATATTATCGGGAATTACAAACCGGCTTGATTAGATGTGGTATTGTTGAGGAGAATGAAGCTATGCTTGCACGTTTTACGGGTGGATTAAATAGAGAGATTCAGACCATTCTAGACTATAAGGATTATAATAATATCACTCGCTTATTCCATCTTGCTTGTAAAGCTGAACGTGAAGTGCAGGATCGACAGGCATTGGCGCCGCACTAACTTTTCTGCAGTCGACCTTCATCATGGACACCATGTGCATCATCTACTTCCACCGCACCATCACCTCCTTCAGTGCCACCTCCAACCGTGATACAAGAAAGCAGTCACAACCACCACTATCTGCCAAGAGCACACCTGCCGGGCCTGCACAGAGCTCTTCTTCTTCCATGGCGTCAACAGGGCACACAAGTGATATTATTTGTCGTCGTTGTAAGGGAAGAGGACATTTTATGAGAGAATGCAAATCTCAGCGTGTGATGATTGCTCACGAGGATGGTGGGTATGAGTCCGCTAGTGACTATGATGAGGAGACTTTGGCTCTTATTACACATGAGGAACACGGTGGAGATGATTCGATCATGAGACACAATACATGGCTGCTGAAGATGCCGACAGTATGAATGTTTAGTTGCTCAACGTGTTTTGAGTGTGCAGGTTACACAAGCTGAGCAAAATCAGAGGCATAATTTGTTCCATACAAAGGAGTTGTGAAGGAACGTTCTATTCAGCGCCATCATAGATGGAGGGAGCTGCAACAACTTGGCTAGCATGGAGATGGTGGAGAAGCTATCTCTCACCACAAGACCACATCCACATCCTTACTACATCCAATGGTTCAACAACAGCGGCAAGGTTAAGGTAACACGTCTGTTAGTGTGCATTTTAGTATTTCTACATATGCTGATTATGTTGATTGTGATGTGGTACCTATGCAAGCATGTTCCTTGTTACTTGGTAGACCATGGCAATTTGATAAAATTCTGTACACCATGGTAGAAACAATCAAGATACTCTTGTTCATATGGATAAAAATATTACTTTGCTTCCTATGACTCCACGAGTCCATTTTGAAGGATGATATTAATAGAGCTAATAAAGCAAAACAGGAGAAAAATAAGAGTGAAAATCAGATTGTGGCAAAAGAATTTGAGCAACACATGAAGCCTAATAATAAACCATCTACTTGTTGTTTCGAAATTAAATTGAAAAGTGCATGTTTACTTGCCACCAAATCTGATATTGATGAGCTAGATTTTAGCAAATCTATTTGCTATGCTTTTGTGTGCAAAGAGGCATTATTTTCATTCGAGGACGTGCCTTCCTCTTTGCCCCTCGCTGTCACTAACATTTTGCAGGAGTTCGCCGACGCTCTTTCCACAAGGCGTGCCACCGGATTACCACCTATTCGAGGGATTGAGCATCAAATTGACTTAATTCGGTGCATCATTACCCAACCGTGCACCATACCGTACCAATCCAGAGGAGGCGAAGGAGATTATCGTCAAGTACAGGAGCTGCTCGACAAAGGTTATATACGCGAATCCCTTAGTCCTTGTGCTGTTCCTATTATTCTAGTGCCGAAAAAGGATGGTACGTCACGTATGTGTGTTGATTGTAGAGGCATCAATAATATTACTATTAGTTATCGTCACCCTATTCCTAGGCTAGATGATATGCTTGATGAATTGAGTGGCTCTACAATATTCTCCAAAGTTGATTTGCGTAGTGGATACCATCAAATTCGTATGAAATTGGGAGATGAATGGAAAACAGCATTTAAAACTAAGTTTGGATTATATGAGTGGTTAGTCATGCCTTTTGGGTTAACTAATGCACCTAGTACTTTCATGAGATTAATGAATGAAGTTTTACGTGCTTTCATTGGACGATTTGTGGTAGTCTATTTTGATGATATACTGATTTATAGCAAATCTTTGGAAGAACATTTGGAACATTTACGTGCTGTTTTTAATGCTCTACGTGATGCACGCTTGTTTGGTAACCTTGGGAAGTGCACCTTTTGCACCGACCGAGTATCTTTTCTTGGCTATGTTGTTACTCCACAGGAATTGAAGTTGATAAAGCCAAGATTGAAGCTATTGAGAGTTGGCCGCAGCCCAAAACGGTCACACAAGTGAGGAGTTTCCTTGGCCTCGCTGGTTTCTATAGGCGTTTTGTGAGAGATTTCAGCACCATTGCTGCACCTCTCAACGAGCTTACAAAGAAGGATGTGCCTTTTGTTTGGGGTACCGCACAGAAGAAGCCTTCACGGTATTGAAAGCTAAGTTGACACATGCTCCTTTACTCCAACTTCCTGATTTTAATAAGACTTTTGAGCTTGAATGTGATGCTAGTGGAATTGGATTAGGAGGTGTGTTATTACAAGATGGCAAACCTGTTGCATACTTTTCTGAAAAATTGAGTGGGCCTAGTCTGAATTACTCTACTTATGATAAAGAATTATATGCTCTTGTTCGGACTTTAGAAACATGGCAACATTATTTATGGCCCAAAGAATTTGTTATACATTCGATCATGAATCTTTGAAACATATTAAAAGTCAAGCTAAACTGAATCGTAGACATGCTAAATGGGTTGAATTCATTGAGACTTTCCCTTATGTCATTAAACACAAGAAGGGTAAAGAAAATGTTATTGCTTGATGCATTGTCTCGTCGCTATACTATGCTTTCACAACTTGACTTCAAAATATTTGGTTTGGAGACCATCAAAGATCAATATGTGCATGATGCTGATTTTAAAGATGTATTGCAGAATTGTAAAGAAGGAAGAACATGGAACAAGTTTGTCGTTAATGATGGATTTGTGTTCCGTGCTAACAAGCTATGCATTCCAACTAGCTCCGTTCGTCTTTTGTTGTTGCAGGAGGCGCATGGAGGAGGACTAATGGGACACTTTGGCGTGAAGAAGACGGAGGACGTACTTGCTACACATTTCTTTTGGCCAAAGATGAGACGGGATGTTGAGCGTTTTATTGCTCGCTGCACTACATGTCAAAAAGCTAAGTCACGACTCAATCCTCATGGTTTATATATGCCTTTGCCTGTACCTAGTGTTCCTTGGGAGGATATATCTATGGACTTTGTTTTAGGTTTACCTAGAACAAAGAAGGGGAGGGATAGTATATTTGTTGTCGTGGATAGATTCTCGAAAATGGCACACTTTATACCATGTCATAAAAGCGATGATGCTGTCAATGTTGCTGATTTGTTCTTTCGTGAAATTATTCGCTTGCATGGTGTGCCAAATACTATTGTTTCAGATCGTGATACTAAATTTCTTAGCCACTTTTGGAGATGTTTATGGGCTAAGTTGGGGACTAAACTGCTTTTAGTACTACTTGTCACCCCCAAACCGATGGACAAACTGAAGTAGTCAATAGAACATTGTCTACTATGCTTAGGGCTGTTCTAAAGAAAAATAAGAAAATGTGGGAGGAATGCTTGCCTCATATTGAATTTGCTTATAATCGCTCATTGCATTCTACTACTAAGATGTGCCCTTTTGAAGTTGTGTATGGTTTCCTACCTCGTGCACCTATTGATTTGTTGCCTCTTCCATCTTCGGAGAAGGTTAATTTTGATGCTAAAGAACGTGCTGAGTTGATTTTAAAAATGCATGAGTTAACTAAGGAAAACATTGAGCGTATGAATGCTAAATATAAACTTGCTGGAGATAAGGGTAGAAAACATGTTGTGTTTGCACCGGAGATCTTGTTTGGTTACATTTGCGTAAGGATAGATTTCCTGATTTGCGCAAATCAAAGCTAATGCCACGTGCTGCTGGTCCCTTTAAGGTGTTGGAGAAAGTAAATGATAATGCATATAAACTTGAGCTGCATGCAGATTTTGGGGTTAGTCCCACTTTTAACATTGCAGATTTGAAGCCATATTTGGGTGAGGAAGATGAACTTCCGTCGAGGACGACTTCATTTCAAGAAGGGGAGGATGATGAGGACATCAATACCATTGTTACACCCACAGCCCCTGCTGCTATACATCTTGGACCAATTACTAGAGCTCAAGACGCCAACTAAATTACCGGTACTTTCGTTTCTTGGTAATGATTCTAATGTTCATGAGAATATGATGCTGCTTAAATTGGATACATTTGTTTTGCTTACAAATGAAGGGCCTAGCTTGGAGAAGGATGAACATTGGAGCAAGAACACACATGGAGTTGATGGATGCGCAAGGAGATCAAGAACGGAGTTACAAGTGATGATTTCAGGACTTTGAAGCCACCATAATGAGTGCATGAAGCCTTGGACGAAATATACAAGATCCCACTTCATAATATTCGTCCATAGGCTATTCTAGGTGCTGCGTCACCTTATTATTGGGCCAGGCCCATGTAATTTCGAAATACATTAGTATAGGCTATTTTAGAGTCCGTATGTGTGGGGAAACAAGAGATAGGGTTAGTTTCGGACCCCTCCACCAAGGGCCACGAAATTCACCCCCTCTTCCTCCATATATACAGCCCTTAGGGCACCGCTTAGACTTGGGTTTTGTTTAGATCAAAAGTTCGCCATAGCTGCAACTTCGCGCATTTCGCTTTGTGTTCAACGACCGGACAAAGGCGCCACAGAACCCCACCTTGATCAATAAAGCTTTCATCTTAAATTCGCAATATCCAGATTGCAATCTCAGTTTCTTGCTTGTTCTTCGTTTGCTCGCAGGAAATAGACCCTCGTGGTCAGGTTGATCGTGCTCCGGCGTGGTCAATAACCTCTCGGAGTTGGTTTAGCAATTGCTAAGGCACGACGTTCTCGCACGCTCGTAGTCGGATCGTGAAAGTCGACTTCCACCAAAGCGAAATCCTCCATCTCATCGAAAGACGGGACACCTTTGCCTCTATCAATAGAGCATTGAGAAGACGTTTGAAACAAAGCTTGATAGCAAGTTTGATGAATTGCTCGCGCGTTTTCCACAACCACCGCCGGCTGCACCTATCGCACCTCTGCAACGACAACAACTACGCCCCCTTCCGAATCAGTATGGACGAGCTCAGCGTGTTCCTATTGAGCCAGGACAAAATTCTGGTGCCGCTGCTACTGCTGTTGGTGCTTCTTTGGCTCCTGCTATTGCTGCTGTTGGTACCGAGGAGGATGATGAGTATGTGGGTGATTACGAGGATGAGGTTGATCAACATCAGCACTACGTGCAACCACCAGCACCACAACCACCAGGTCGTCCACATGCAAATAATGGCAATGTTAGGGCTCCCCCTCAGGTACGAGATCATGACCATCTCCCTAAACTGAAATTGAATATTCCACCATTTGAGGGTAGATATGTTCCTGATATATATCTTACATGGGAGTTAGAAACTGAACAACGATTTACATGTTTACAATATCCTGAGGAGAGACGTGTTCCTGCTGCTGTTTGTGCTTTCACTAGCTTTGCATGTGTTTGGTGGTCTGAACATTGTAGATTATATCCTGTTCCAGCTACTTGGGCTGCTTTGAAAACTGCTATGCGTACTCGTTGGGTTCCACCATACTATCAACGTGAATTACTTCAAAAATTGCAGCGCTTAAGACAAGGAAAAAATTCTGTAGAAGAATATTATCAGGAATTACAAACTGGCTTGATTAGATGTGGTATTGTTGAGGAGAATGAAGCTATGCTTGCACGTTTTCTGGGTGGATTAAATAGAGAGATTCAGACCATTCTAGACTATAAGGATTATAATAATATCACTCGTTTATTCCATCTTGCTTGTGAAGCTGAACGTGAAGTGCAGGATCGACAGCATTGGCGCCAAGCACTAACTTTTCTGCAGGTCGACCTTCATCATGGACACCACGTGCATCATCTACTTCCACGGCACCATCACCTCCTTCAGGTGCCACCTCCAACAGTGATACAAGAAAGCAGGCACAACCACCACTATCTGCCAAGAGCACACCTGTCGGGCCTGCACAGAGCTCTTCTTCTTCCATGGCGTCAACAGGGCACACAAGTGATATTATTTGTCGGCGTTGTAAGGGAAGAGGACATTTTGCGAGAGAATGCAAATCTCAACGTGTGATGATTGCTACTGAGGATGGTGGGTATGAGTCCGCTAGTGACTATGATGAGGAGACTTTGGCTCTTATTACACATGAGGAACACGGTGGAGATGATTCTGATCATGAGACACAATACATGGCTGCTGAAGATCTTGACAGTATGAATGTTTAGTTGCTCAACGTGTTTTGAGTGTGCAGGTTACACAAGCTGAGCAAAATCAGAGGCATAATTTGTTCCATACAAAGGAGTTGTGAAGGAACGTTCTATTCAAGTCATCATAGATGGAGGAGCTGCAACAACTTGGCTAGCATGGAGATGGCGGAGAAGCTATCTCTCACCACAAGACCACATCCACATCCTTACTACATCCAATGGTTCAACAACAGCGGCAAGGTTAAGGTAACACGTCTGTTAGTGTGCATTTTAGTATCTCTACATATGCTGATTATGTTGATTGTGATGTGGTACCTATGCACGCATGTTCCTTATTACTTGGTCGACCATGGCAATTTGATAAAAATTCTGCACACCATGGTAGAAACAATCAGTATACTCTTGTTCATAAGGATAAAAATATTACTTTGCTTCCTATGACTCCTGAGTCCATTTTGAAAGATGATATTAATAGAGCTAATAAAGCAAAACAGGAGAAAAATAAGAGCGAAAATCAGATTGTGGCAAAAGAATTTGAGCAACAAATGAAGCCTAATAATAAACCATCTAGTGTTGCTTCTGAAATTAAATTGAAAAGTGCATGTTTACTTGCCACCAAATCTGATATTGATGAGCTAGATTTTAGCAAATCTGTTTGCTATGCTTTTGTGTGCAAAGAGACATTATTTTCATTCGAGGAAGTGCCTTTCTCTTTGCCTCCTGCTGTCACTAACATTTTGCAGGAGTTCGCTGACGTCTTTCCACAAGACGTGCCACCGGGATTACCACCTATTCGAGGGATTGAGCATCAAATTGACTTAATTCCGGTGCATCATTACCCAACCGTCGCCATACCGCACCAATCCGGAGGAGACGAAGGAGATTATCGTCAAGTACAGGAGCTGCTCGACAAAGGTTATATACGCGAATCCCTTAGTCCTTGTGCTGTTCCTATTATTCTTTTGCCAAAAAAGGATGGTACATCACGTATGTGTGTTGATTGCAGAGGCATTAATAATATTACTATTCGTTATCGTCACCCTATTCCTAGGCTAGATGATATGCTTGATGAATTGAGTGGCTCTACAATATTCTCCAAAGTTGCTTTATAGTGGATACCATCAAATTCGTATGAAATTGGGAGATGAATGGAAAACAGCATTTAAAACTAAGTTTGGTTTATATGAATGGTTAGTCATGCCTTTTGGGTTAACTAATGCACCTAGTACTTTCATGAGACTAATGAACGAAGTTTTACGTGCTTTCATTGGACGGTTTGTGGTAGTCTATTTTGATGATATACTGATTTATAGCAAATCTTTGGAAGAACATTTGGAACATTTACGTGCTGTTTTTAATGCTCTACGTGATGCACGTTTGTTTGGTAACCTTGGGAAGTGCACCTTTTGCACCGACCGAGTATCTTTTCTTGGCTATGTTGTTACTCCACAGGGAATTGAAGTGGATAAAGCCAAGATTGAAGCTATTGAGAGTTGGCCGCAGCCCAAAACGGTCACACAAGTGAGGAGTTTCCTTGGCCTCGCTGGTTTCTATAGGCGTTTTGTGAGAGATTTCAGCACCATTGCTGCACCTCTCAACGAGCTTACAAAGAAGGATGTGCCTTTTGTTTGGGTACCGCACAGGAAGAAGCCTTCACGGTATTGAAAGATAAGTTGACACATGCTGCTTTACTCCAACTTCCTGATTTTAATAAGACTTTTGAGCTTGAATGTGATGCTAGTGGAATTGGATTAGGAGGTGTATTATTACAAGATGGCAAACCTGTTGCATACTTTTCTGAAAAATTGAGTGGGCCTAGTCTGAATTACTCTACTTATGATAAAGAATTATATGCTCTTGTTCGGACTTTAGAGACATGGCAACATTATTTATGGCCCAAAGAATTTGTTATACATTCTGATCATGAATCTTTGAAACATATTAAAAGTCAAGCTAAACTGAATCGTAGACATGCTAAATGGGTTGAATTCATTGAGACTTTCCCTTATGTCATTAAACACAAGAAGGGTAAAGAAAATGTTATTGCTGATGCATTGTCTCGTCGCTATACTATGCTTTCACAACTTGACTTCAAAATATTTGGTTTGGAGACCATCAAAGATCAATATGTGCATGATGCTGATTTTAAAGATGTATTGCAGAATTGTAAAGAAGGAAGAACATGGAACAAGTTAAATCGTTAATGATGGATTTGTGTTCCGTGCTAACAAGCTATGCATTCCAGCTAGCTCCGTTCGTCTTTTGTTGTTGCAGGAGGCGCATGGAGGAGGACTAATGGGACACTTTGGCGTGAAGAAAACGGAGGACGTACTTGCTAGACATTTCTTTTGGCCAAAGATGAGGCGGATGTTGAGTGTTTTATTGCTCGCTGCACTACATGTCAAAAAGCTAAGTCACGACTCAATCCTCATGGTTTATATATGCCTTTGCTGTACCTAGTGTTCCTTGGGAGGATATATCTATGGACTTTGTTTTAGGTTTACCTAGAACAAAGAAGGGGAGGGATAGCATATTTGTTGTCGTGGATAGATTCTCGAAAATGGCACACTTTATACCATGTCATAAAAGCGATGATGCTGTCAATGTTGCTGATTTGTTCTTTCGTGAAATTATTCGCTTGCATGGTGTGCCAAATACTATTGTTTCAGATCGTGATACTAAATTTCTTATCCACTTTTGGAGATGTTTATGGGCTAAGTTGGGGACTAAACTGCTTTTTAGTACTACTTGTCACCCCCAAACTGATGGACAAACTGAAGTAGTCAATAGAACATTGTCTACTATGCTTAGGGCTGTTTTGAAGAATAATAAGAAAATGTGGGAGGAATGCTTGCCTCATATTGAATTTGCTTATAATCGTTCATTGCATTCTACTACTAAGATGTGCCCTTTTGAAGTTGTGTATGGTTTCCTACCTCGTGCACCTATTGATTTGTTGCCTCTTCCATCTTCGGAGAAGGTTAATTTTGATGCTAAAGAACGTGCTTAATTGATTTTAAAAATGCATGAGTTAACTAAGGAAAACATTGAGCGTATGAATGCTAAATATAAACTTGCTGGAGATAAGGGTAGAAAACATGTTGTGTTTGCACCTGGAGATCTTGTTTGGTTACATTTGCGTAAGGATAGATTTCCTGATTTGCGCAAATCAAAGCTAATGCCACGTGCTGCTGGTCCCTTTAAGGTGTTGGAGAATGTAAATGATAATGCATATAAAATTGAGCTGCCTACAGATTTTGGGGTTAGTCCCACTTTTAACATTGCAGATTTGAAGCCATATTTGGGTGAGGAAGATGAGCTTCCGTCGAGAACGACTTCATTTCAAGAAGGGGAGGATGATGAGGACATCAATACCATTGTTACACCCACAGCCCCTGCTGCTATACATACTGGACCAATTACTAGAGCTCGCGCACGCCAACGAAATTACTAGGTACTTTCGTTTCTTGGTAATGATTCTAATGTTCATGAGAATATGATGCTGCCTAAATTGGATACATTTGTTTTGCTTACAAATGAAGGGCCTAGCATGGAGAAGGATTAACATTGGAGCAAGAACAAGCATGGAGATGATGGCATGCTAAGGGGACAAGAATGGAGTTACAAGTGATGATTTCAGGACTTTGAAGCCACCATAAGGAGTGCATGAAGCCTTGGACGAAATATACAAGATGCCACTTCATAAATTTCGTCCAGAGGCTATTCTAGGTGCTGCGTCACCTTATTATTGGGCCAGGCCCATGTAATTTCGAAATACATTAGTATAGGCTATTTTTAGAGTCCGTATGTGTGGGAAACAAGAGATAGGGTTAGTTTGGACCCCTTCACCATGGGCCACGAAATTCACCCCTCTTCCTCCATATATACAGCCCTTAGGGCACCGTTTAGACTTTGGGGGTTTTGTTTAGATTAAAAGTTCGCCATAGCTGCAACTTCGCAGCGTGCCGTTTGTGTTCAACGACCATACAAAGGCGTCACGAACCCCACCTTGATCAATAAAGCTTTCATCTTATATTCGCAATATCCAGATTGCAATCTCAGTTTCTTGCTTGTTCTTCGTTTGCTCGCAGGAAATGACCATCGTGGTCGGTTGATCGTGCTCGGCGTGGTCAATAACCTCTCGCAGTTGGTTTAGCGATTGCTAAGGCGCGACGTCCTCGCACGTTCGTAGTCGGATCGTCAAAGTCGACTTCCACCAAAGTGAAATCCACCATCTCATCGAAAGACGGGACACCTTTGCCTCTATCACATCATCCCACTTCCGCATTGCCTAGTGCAACACCACCACCGCTTTCCGCTAGCACCATTTGACATTTGTAGTTTGAGATTTTGAGTTTGCGGTTTTGCCATTTCCTAAGGTGTTCGGCTACTTAGGGATGAGTCTCCATCATCTTGGTATCTACACCAAGAACACCGCCACTAATCATCGCAAAGGACGGTAACCTCGACGACACCTTTGTATATTCCTTCCAATTGCATTGTTAACCCCTAGCCCATTTTATGCTACTTGCCTATCGAGACTAGGCATTTGAGTATTGCCGCAACGTTACTTGTGCACATTAGTGGTCCATACCTTCCATTGCATACGTACCATATCATCTTGGTATCATATCATCCATTGTGCCTCAAGTTTGTTCCCATATACACAATTGCTATCTTGGATTGTGCATTGTGCAAAAGTGGCCATAGAAAAAAAAGAGAAAAGCTTTTAAGCAAAAAGAGAGCAAAGAGCTCGTGAGCAAGTGCCATAGCATCATACCCCATTGCACATAAGAGCCATACCAAAATCTACATCATATGATATCATGCTTGAGAGAAACACCGGGAACCATACATACATAGCATACTTGGGATAGAAAGAATATCCATTTTGCATCTTATAGGTTGTGCACAAGTGTCGTATCCGCCTATTGAGCAATCGTGCTAGCGTCTCTCTTGAGTTGTGCAACACGAGCGTTTTCCATGGATTCCACATTTTGTGCTCATTCCTTGGTTGCACGACCCCATTTATCTATCCGTGTGTGTGTTTCCGTGTACCATTTGCTATTGATCTACTTGTTTCACTTGCGAATTTATGAATCTCTTTCAACATTATTGACTCTTGCTAACATTTTGCATCAAATTTTTATGCCACTATCCTCACCAAGCTCTACCATAAGCTTTACTTGATAGGTGTGAGTGAACAAGTCCGGTACCAATTCCACTATTCTTTCATCTCACATTGAGTGACACGGGATACATCCTCAACTTTGGGAAAAGGTAACTTGGTATTGTTTATCTCATTTCCTACTCACCTCTACTCGAGTCTTGTGATGGATAGGCAAGGCATTTCATCTTCGGTCTACAACAACAACGACGAGTTCGATGCCATGAACAACAACTCCGACGCCAAGATGCAAGCTAAAATGGAGGAGATCAAAGCCCTCATCAAGTCCTACAAGCGATCTTCCTCATCTTCGAGAAGACGCTCAAGAGCACATGCTTCCGAGCTACCATCTCCGGCAAGATCACATCGGCATCGACACTATCACCAACAAGAACGTGAAGGTCAAGAGCTCTACATCAACAACCGCTCAATGACTTCACCATCTCCCTTGGCATCTTCGCTAAGCGACTTCAAGGCATCTTCGCCTATGGACATACTGCATCTTCGCCAACAAGAACCCCAAGACTACGCTCAAGAGAAGCTCCCCAAGCTCAATTCCGCGACTTCCACGAGCTACTACGACCTCGACATCAACCACACGATTCCTTTCTATCTGACTCAAGAACCCGAGGAGTACCTCGAGTGGGAGCGTTTGATGGACGACTACCTCAAGCTACATCAAGTTCGTCCCGAAGATCAAGTGAAGTGCGCCACAAGAAACTTCCACGACTACGCATTGGCATGGTGGCTTCACACACCTTCGGAGTACTACGACATGAGTTGGCCCAAGACGAAGAGAGCTTTACGGCGAGAGTTTGTGCCTCCAACCTACACGGAACAACTTCGACGCCAATTGGAGAACACCACCCAAGGATCCAAGTCCATCGACAAGTACTTCAAGGAGATGATGATTGCCTTGCGACGAGCCGGCGTGAATGACCCCATTTCGATGAAGTTCCACTTCATGATGGGATTGCACAACGACATCTCCAAGACCATCTTCCTCGAGAACTACAAGTCCATCAACGACTACTACATTTGATGTAGGGTGGAACCCTAATTCGTCGATCTTTCACGTTTGGAGGGGATCCTACGGAGAACACGATGAACACGGGGAAGAACGGAGAGAAATCACAAGGGGAAACACTCAAGAACAAGTCCAAATCACACATCCACTAGACAATCAAACACACAAGATCGCAAGGTACATGAACAACAAAGGGAAAGATACAAGGTAAGGTTCATCTCCAAGAGGAGGTCTTGATGATATCCTAGATGGATCTTCCCTAAAGAGGGGTCTTGAATCCATGGGATCTTCTCCTAGATGGAGGTCTTGGCCTCCAATGGAGTAGTGGTCTCTCTCTCAAGAGTAGAGATAGGTAGGAGCAAAGCTCACATACAAATGAGCTATCACTTTGCTTACCCTAGAAAGGAGGTGGAGGTGGTCTATTTATAGTCTAAGCCACGAAGGGGTAAGTGGGAGAGGATACAAGGCCAAGGCCCATGCTGCTTGCAGGCAGGGCGGTAGTACCGACTCATGGGCGGTAGTACCGCTTGAGCGGTAGTACCGCTTGCTTTGGGCGGTAGTACCGCTGAGCGGTAGTACCGCTTACTTTGGGCGGTAGTACCGCCCTTCTGGATCTGGGCAGGTCCTTCTTCTTCCGTCTTCGCTTCCATGCTTTCCGCATGACGGTGTAGGCGTTCCTAGGCGCTTGACTCCTCCTCGTCGTGCGTGAAGCTCCGACAATACCTATGCATGCACACGAGTGGAGTGTCAAGTAGTATACCATCCTCAAAGGGGTCAAGTGAACACGTGTAAAGGAGAAGATTCACCTTTATGTATGAGAAGTAGAGGTCGCACGTGTCACTTGCCAAACGGACTCTTGACATGGTGATGACCGTAGGATGCTCCGCATCATCCCCTCCCCCTTGGAAAAGATCCGATCTCGGATCGAAAACCAAATCACCATGGGAAAGAGATGGTTTCGCCGTGAAGAAGTGGACGTTCACCAAGTACTTGTCATCTTCAAGCTCGCAATGGGCACTCTCCAATGTCGCACCGTCTTGGGATTCCTTCAAAATGAGGAAGGAAAACAAACACTTGGAAAAACAAATGTGGTTAGCATTAGTGCAAAACCAAGCATTCAAGAGGTGATTCACCAAACAAGTGTTGTCATCAAGCATAGCATATGGTTTGACAAAGGATTGTGACATGGCATGTAAGGACATAATTTGAGCACAAGCGAAGATATCATGGGGACAATCATGTAAATGTGAGGTAGAGATGCAAATATATGTGACAATAGCATAAGCATCCACCTCAAAGGTCATAGCAAGCATGCATAAAGCGCTCGACAAATGGTCGATGGTAGGCATATGAATCATTCACAACACCAAATAAGATGAGATGTCTAAACACATGGGTCAAGTGCAAGACAATCCAAGCATAATGTGCATAGGGTGTAGGGAGTATAGTGTGGCACTCAACACAATAGAAAGAGCAATTGTTCATCATGTGTGAGGCAATCAAGTGAATCATGTGACAACCAAAGGAACATGGCATATGTGAAGAAATGGTATTGGTGCAACCAACCATATTATAGTAGCAAGTAGTCCAAGAATTGGATGCAACACACAAGGCATATATATCATGATGCATGGGAATGTGATAATGGCAAGTCAAAGCAAGATCTCTAGCAAGTGCGCCATCAAGTGGTCCAAGATGACCAATAAGTCTCACGGGGCAAGCAACACAAGTAGTATTATCCGCAATATCCATGCTCAAGAAAGATGTCACCTTGAAGGCATGTCCTTGTGTATTCTTCACAATGCCAAAACGCAAGCAAGCGCGGTATAGAAGCGAGTCGTGGTAGAATGTATGAGGCTCGCTCTCAAGAGCTCGAATGGTCAACTCACGTGAAGTGGAAGTTGAAATTAAGTCCAAGTATCCTACACATGCACACAACAAAACAAAGAACGTATGCACATGGTAGACAAACACATCATCCATCATGATGGTTCTCTTCTCTTGCACATAACCATTAGAAGCACAAGTGCATGAATAATATGATGCAACAATGGTGATATTCAAGGCACTAGGTATATGGTGCAAAGAGGTAAGACAAGCATGCTTCACAAGGAATATGTCAAAATCTCCAAACATGTGTGAGAATGCTATGGGGGCAATCTCATGAGCAAGACTATAAGCATTGTTGCACTCAATACATGGCAAATCTAGCATGAGAGAGGCAACACATGGAGATATATGACACGAGCAATATGAATCATGTGTAAAGCATATAGATGGTTGTCATCAACCGCATGAGATGAGCAAGTATGACACAAGAGACAACGCATGTGAGAGGCATGAGCATATATGTCATCAACCCAAGAAAGCAAGTAGTGGAACATGGGTGATGCAACATAGCAAGCAATCATAGCAATCAAGCCAAGTATGCTAGTAGTGCGAAGATGCGAAATACTAGAATGAATCATGGCAAACATGTCCTTGGTGCAAATAGTGGGCATGAATAATTCACATGTCATAGCACAATCATGAAAGCAAGATATGAGGACAATAGCATGGGGCACATGATAAACATGTCAATAGCAACAAGGATCTCCACCAAGCATGCAAATACACATAGAAGTAGCATAATGATGAAACATGGGTAGATGCAAGCAAGGGTCACAATTGCATGGCAAAGGCATAGAAGCAAGCATAGCATGCAAAGTGAACACGGTAAAATGAGCATAATGTGAGAAGTGGTAAATGGCCCATAGCCGTGTGAGAGCCAAGTAGAGGAGTTGCGCGTAGTCCTTGCGCGAAGGGGACGGTGGTAAAGACAATCCACGTGATCCCAATTCATCGTTGCTCTCTAAAGCTCGTTTTGTCAACTCGTGGGATTGCGAGGTTGACAAGTATTCATGGGTACCTACACAAAAGAGACACAAACCAAAGAAATTGTGCGCGTGGTAAATGTACACATCATCCATCATGATGTGTATGTGCACGTGTGAGTTAGCACAAGATAAGCATCGCTCAAAGAAATTTGATGCATGGTATAGGAACATGTCATCCATCATGAAAGAATAGTTGTTATGTATGACACGATGGGGACACAAATTGAGAATGCAAGTATATGGCACATCAATAGTATGTTTATTCGTGGGTAGCATATGGTGCAAACAAGTATGGGGATCATGCAATGAATGGGATGGATCAAATTCCCTAACATGTATGAGGAAACTATGGGGCCTCCTCATGAGCAATATCGGAACATCATATGGAGAAAATGGACAACATCCAAAACAATGCATATCCGAAGCTAGGTGGTCATGGCATGGCATATGAGATAAATGATGCAAAGAGAGCATATCAATATCATCACAAGAAAAACAAATGCCAATAACCATGGGCTTGTCATCTATGCCATATGTGCAAATTGGGTTTATTTTAATGGCATATGCATAGTCACTATGAAGAGATTGCAAATAAGACATATGGTTGATCTCATGCATAGCATATGACAAGTCAAGCGGATTATCAAACATGATGTGACCTAAAGAATTGTCACAAGAAATCCTATGTAACATGGCATCACAACTAATAGACTCCACAATAGAATCATCATACTCATCATAAATGGGCAAATCATCGCATGGGGAAATCATACTAGCATGAAGCATGGCAATAGGTGGATCAACATCATGCAAGAAATCAATGTCCAGAATGTCCACTAGTGGGACTAGAGCATCACCGTCACCTTTGTTACCTTTGTCATTCCACTCAAGTGGTGTAGGTGAGGTGGGAAAGACCAAATGGTGGTCATCTTCATCTTGATGGAACCATGTGGGGGGTGCATCATAATCCACCATGGCCATCGTCTTGTCCAAAGGGAGGACGAAGTCGTTGAGGATCGGCGCGTCATCATAAATGGGACCTAGCACCAAACGAGAAGACACAATAGAGGTAGAGGTCAAGTTGTTAGAAATGTAAATGGCCTCACGAGACCTATCAACTATCTCACTCTCTCTATGTGGTGGTTCACTCACTCCCTCAAAATAGGTGCACTCAAACTCACGTATGGTGGAGTCACTCATCTCACTCAAGTGGTGGGGGTTGTGGCTCTCCTCACATGGGAATTGTGGCAACTCATCATATATGGGGCTAGTGGTGAAGTCACTCTCACTCTCAATATGGTGGCAAAAGTCACTCAAGTCATCATACGTCGCCGTGGTCAAAGGGAGAATCCCATGTTCAACCATCTCGTCGTTGTCGCCGTGGATGAAGGCCGAAGATGGCACATCATCACTCTCCTCCGTGACCGAAGGGAAAATCCCATGCTCGATCATCTCGTCACCGTCGCCATGGATGAAGGCCGAAGATGGCACATCATCACTCTCGCCTCCAAAGATGGAAGCATCATCCTTGCTCGCCACCTTGTCGCTCGCCTCCAAAGCTTGGTCCTTGAGGGTCTCCGTAGTCGTACTCGTCACGGCACCGTCTTGAAAAAGAGTCAAAGTAGACTCGGCATCATCAATGCCACAAAGAGGGATGGCGGTGAAGTCACACTTGGGAGCATCGTCTTGGAGCTCGTCGGGCTTGGACATCTTGGTGGTACTAGCCTCATTCTTGTCGTAGAGCTTGGTCGCCGCGAAGTTTGCTTGGGGTGGAGAAGCCTTGGCCTTCATGAGTTCTTGTTCCGCCTTGAGAGCACCAATGTAGTAGTCATTGATGGACTTGTAGTTCTCGAGGAAGATGGTCTTGGAGATGTCGTTGTGCAATCCCATCATGAAGTGGAACTTCATGGACATGGGGTCGTCCACGCCGGCTCGTCGCAAGGCAATCATGATCTCCTTGAAGTACTTGTCGATGGATTTGGATCCTTGGGTGGTGTTCTCCAATTGGCGTCGAAGTTGTTCCGTGTAGGTTGGAGGCACAAACTCTCGCCGTAAAGCTCTCTTCGTCTTGGGCCAACTCATGTCGTAGTACTCCGAAGGTGTGTGAAGCCACCATGCCAATGCGTAGTCGTGGAAGTTTCTTGTGGCGCACTTCACTTGATCTTCGGGAGGAACTTGATGTAGCTTGAGGTAGTCGTCCATCAAACGCTCCCACTCGAGGTACTCCTCGGGTTCTTGAGTCCCATAGAAAGGAATCTTGTGGTCGGTGTCGAGGTCGTAGTAGCTCGTGGAAGTCGCGGACTTGAGCTTGGGTAGCTTCTCTTGAGTGTAGTCTTGAGGTTCTTGTTGGCGAAGATGCCATATGTTCGTAGGCGAAGATGCCTTGAAGTCGCTTGGCGAAGATGCCAAGGGAGATGGTGAAGTCGTTGAGCGGTTGTTGGTGTTGAGCTCTTGACCTTCACGTTCTCGTTGTTGATGGTGTCGATGCCGATGTGATCTTGCCGGAGGTGGTAGCTCGGAAGGATGTGCTCATGAGCGTCTTCTCGAAGATGAGGAAGATTTCTTGTAGGACTTGATGAGGGCCTTGATCTCCTCCATGCGCTTGTCCATCTTGGCGTCGTAGTTGTTGTTCATGGCATCGAACTCGTCGTTGTTGTTGTAGACCGAAAGTGAAATGCCTTGCCTATCCATCACAAGACTCGAGTAGAGGTGAGTAGGAAATGAGATAAACAATACCAAGTTACCTTTTCCCAAAGTTGAGGATGTATCCCGTGTAACTCAATGTGAGATGAAAGAATAGTGGAATTGGTACCGGACTTGTTCACTCACACATACAAGTAAAAGCTTATGGTAGAGTTCGGTGAGGATAGTGGCACAAAAATTTGATGCAAAATGTTAGCAAGAGTCAATAATGTTGAAAAAGATTCACAAATTTGCAAGTGAAACAAATGGACCAATAGCAATGAAAGGTACACGGAAACACACACACGGATAGATAAATGGGGTCGTGCAACCAAGGAATGAGCACAAAATGTGGAATCCACGGAAAACGGTCGTGTTGCACAACTCAAGAGAGACGCTAGCACGATTGCTCAATAGGCGGATATGACACTTGTGCACAACCTATAAGATGCAAAATGGATATTCTTTCTATCCCAAGTATGCTATGTATGTATGGTTCCCGGTGTTTCTCTCAAGCATGATATCATATGATGTAGATTTTGGTATGGCTCTTATGTGCAATGGGGTATGATGCTATGGCACTTGCTCACGAGCTCTTTGCTCTCTTTTTGCTTAAAAGCTTTTTCTCCTTTTTTTCTATGGCCACTTTTGCACAATGCACAAACCAAGATAGCAATTGTGTATATGCGGGAACAAACTTGAGGCACAATGGATGATATGATACCAAGATGATATGGTATGTATGCAATGGAAGGTATGGACCACTAATGTGCACAAGTAACGTTGCCGGCAATACTCAAATGGCTAGTCTCGATAGGTAAGTGACGCAATATGGGGTAGGGGTTAACAATGCAATTTGCAAGGGGAATATACAAAGGTGTCGTCGAGGTTACCTTCCTTTGCGATGATGAGTGGCGGTGTTCTTGGTGTAGATACCAAGATGATGGAGACTCGTCCCTAAGTAGCCGAAACACCATAGGAAACAGAAAAACCGCAAACTCAAAATCTCAAATGACAAATGTCAAATGGTGGTAGCGGAAAGCGGTGGTGGTGTTGCACTAGGCAATGCGGAAGTGGAGTGATGGCTATACACGTGTCGAAGTTGAAGTTGCCGTCCTTAAGTAGCCGAAACACCTTAGGAGACACAAGCCACAACTCAAACAAGCTCAAACAACTATTGGGTTAAGTTGGGTTGTCGGAAGTGTATGGTGGGTAAGGTTCTGTGGAAATGGTGGTGGTGGTGGTTGATGAAGAAGCAACCGTCCCTAAGTAGCCTAAACACCTTAGGAGACTCAAATCACAACTCAAACAACCACTAATGCTATATGGGTCAAAATGGGTTAGGTTGCGGAAGTCGGTGGTGGTTATGCGGATGTTCTGGTGGAAGCCCTAGGCAAAGATGCCAAAGTTCACAAAATTTGATGGAGTCAAATGATGTTGGTGGTATTTTTGTGGGAAGGGGGATGTCAATAGCTTGAAAACGAGCTAAAGAACGTCAAAATCGGAGTTCGGATGAATTAGTTATGGCCGAAACGGTGAAACTCGGAAAGCTGAAACTGGCTAGGGCGGTAGTACCGCTCGGGAGGGCTGTAGTACCGCTTGTGTCGGATTTTTCGACTGTTTCGGCAGAAACAGGGCCTAGCGGTA
>JAHHZJ010003784.1:0-87964 GCA_021437245.1 Aegilops speltoides | reverse complement strand
GTTTGCTTCTTAAAAGGCGTCTCCAGAGATCCCGCTCACTTCTCTTTATGTAGCGGGCGAGTAGACAGTGGAGGTTGAGTTGGCCGACCGTGGCTTTGTTGTTTCCTCTCTCTCTCTCTCTCTCTCTCTCTCTCTCTCTCTCTCTTACCTTTTTGCGCTCGTGGTCGGGGTTTTTTCTTGATTTTCCTTATAAACCATGCCAATTCTATTCTTCTTTATGAAATTGCATGAACACCCTCCCCTCTTGACAAGGTTATGTCAAAAAAAAATCTCAGCTGCTCGATCACAACTTCAGTTGAGTTTAGTTCAACAGGTTTGCTATTTCACATCTAGATGTAAAATAGTATCTCACATCTAAGTTCCTCACCACACGATCTAATTGCTGAAAAAAATCGTGTAAACATCTTGATCTCTTGTCGCTCCCTGCAATCCCCAGGCCGCGCTTGTCGTGTTTGTCGATTGCATCTTGTGTTCCTGTTGCCCGTTCGTGTCATGCGTGAGGGCCTTAGCCCATGTCTGCTTTCTTTTTTCTTTTGAGAAGATAGCCCATGTCTGCTGCATGTGATGTGACTCTTTGGTTTTTTTTTGTTTGTTGGTTGCATGACCGTTGTACTAATAAGAACCGGGAGACTAATCAAGGCTTTTGTTAAGGGTCTCTTGCTAAGTTGTTTTCTGTTGGGATCATATTGGTGTAATTTTCACGCAAATTCTTGATCTCGCATCATCGGCTAATGTATTTCTGTGTCTCTTGTTCTATCATGTCCACTTTTTTGACCCGTTCATGGTGCATGTCTGTTTTTTTTTGTTGGACTTTTGTTTTTGCTTGCCCTCTTGTGGCTCATTTTTAATCTGGTTTGCAGGCTATGTCGCTTGTTGTTGTCTTTTGCTAGATGTGAAATAGTTACCTCATATATAATTCTATCATCACAGGATGAAAGCCCTTTAAGATTTGTTCTCTTCTCTCAGCAAAATGCTTTTTTTTCTCGTTGTTGTTCTTGCGCGGCCTGCACCTGTACTAGCTTGTTTCACGTATCAGCCCATGGGACTTCATTGAACGTCTATTTTTTTCACATCGTTTTGGGGATGTGACCGATTGTGTAGCTGCATGCATGGGTTGTAATTCGTGCAAACACACCCTGCAGCACACTATTAGTTGCATTTTTCTATTTTAATTTTTTTTCTTATTTGTTATCTTACCCCAAGAGGTGAAAATTGAAGAGAACAAATATGAAAACGCGACGCGTTTTTTTACTTTTATTTTAGATATCGTTATTTTCATATATTTTTTCTTTTGGGTTTGCTAATTCGCATCTAGATGATTTTACAACTAAGTTGTTCATCACTTGATCAAACATGTATATTTCGTGCAAAAATGTTTTGTTCACATGCATGTACCTTGGGTTGTGCTGGTGTTTGCGTTGTCGGGCCGGTTTTTCGTGTCGTATTGGTGGTCGTTTTTCTCATTGTCTTCCATGTTTGTGTAAGTGTGAGTATACGATCCTCCATATGTTGTGACTCATCGGGGCAAGATTAGCAATGTCGTCTCATCTAAATTTTCAAATGTACAATCTTTTGTTGCTGAAATTTTCATGCAGTGCTTTGATCTTCGTCACGTTGTCGACCCGTTTCACGGCTTCCATCCATTGTTCGCCGGTTATGTGACGTCACACATTGGAGGCGTTTCGCGACTCGCATTTGCTGTCGAGGGTTGTGTCAATTTTCAGTTTGCGGGGGCAGCAACTTTTCGCACTCTATGTGGTGGGTGCGGGTTCAATTTTTGTATAGAGTAACATGACTCGTTGCTCTTACTCTCTTTCTTCCGTTGAGCTATGGTTCAGTTTTTTGTTTTGCTTTTTGTTTTTTTATTTCCTCTTTTCTTTTTAGTTTTGTGTAGTTGTCCCAGTTATAAATTCACTCTTGACTGACATTTAGGCTCGTAATTTGCTTCATTCCAGTTGCAAACCCATGCTTGGCTCACAACTAGGCATGCAGTTTGTTTTTCATCCCGATCATAAGTCCACCCTAAACTCGCAACTAGGCTCGTAGTTTCGTAGTTGTGTCAGTTGCAAGTCTACCCTCGTGACTCACAACTTGTATCGTAGTTTTGTGTAGTCACTAGTAGAAAACCACCAATCAGTCCCGGTTCGTAAGGGCCTTTTGTCCCGGTTCGGGAACCGGGACTAATGGGTCGTTATTAATACCTTAACCCATTAGTCCCGGTTCAGCACGAACCGGGACCAATGAGCTCCACGTGGCCCTGTCTTGCCGAGGCTGGTCGAGGGCCTTTGGTCCCGGTTGTAGGCTCCAACGGGACCAAAAGGCGCCCACGTGTCTGCATTCCATGGCCTGGTTTTTGTTTTTTTTTTGAAAGGAGGGGGTTGGGGGTTTTGGGGGGTTAATTTAGGTGTTTCATTAGCTAGCTAATTAATAGAGAGAAGTGTCCTCTCTTAATTATGTCCGTGCTTGCTCGACGCTATGTAGTAAATATACATAAGTGATCGAGAGAACCATTCAAGATCTGAAGTTCGTCATGCATACCGAGAGAAGTGATCGATCGACCTCTCCTTCTACGAGAGATTGGTCGAACAACAAGTTTTACTGGCTACATACATGTACAATCTATATAAGATCTCTTAATTACAAACCACTAGGATTTGAATTCAAGTTCCACATGGTATTCTCCGGCTTTACTTGATGACGTGATCAAGAAAGAATCCCGCCAATTCCTCTTGAATTGCTTTCATGCGATCTGGTTCTAGGAGTTCATCCGCATCTGCCACGCCTAATTTGAAGAAGGGGTTAATTAATACATATATATGAATGAAACTCAACAGAAATGATGGTGTAATAAAATGAAATTGCGAATATTATTGCTTACGCACTTCATATTGTCTTCTAGAGTAGCCCGCTTGTTTTTCAATGTCGCGTTGTGGATGAACTCGCACGTAGTATCCACAAAATCATTCCTTCCTCCTGCCACAAGCACTTTACGAGAAATAGAGGTCAATCAAACTGATAATGAAGCATTATATAAATGGCATTGATGAAAGTATAGCTATAGAATCAACGGAGATGCGCGCCAAGAGTACTTACTTTCGGTATGTATATCGCAGCTCCTTCGGCAGTCCCGGAGCTTGTGCGGTGAACTGTTTCCAAACCCTGCAAGACAAAGAAAATATTTGTTATTACTTGAGATATCAAGAAATGAATAAAAGTTGCCGATATGGTGCGATAATGATCGATTGAACTTACTTGCTGAGCATGTCACCATCTCCGCATAGGTGTTGGGATCTTTCCGTCTCGAGTCTAAGACGGTTACTAGTCCACGCTCAAGCTTAATCTCCGAAGAATATAGTGGTACCTACACGCAAGCATAACTCATCAATTACATTAACCTCGCCGAGTAATAAGGAAAACCGAATATGCACACGATAGTAACACTCACGGGCCGTGGTAAGGAAAGAGTATGGTATCTTTGTTTTGATTTTTGATCAATGATTGTAGCAAGTTGTCCTCGGCCTCTTGGGCGTCCTTTTCAACTAGAAAAACATCTATGATATTTGTGTTAATGAACCCAATATCATAGATTTCATTCTTTTTGCACTCGACGATCTTCAATCTGCATAATATATTGAGGATAATTAATTATAAATACATGCAATGAAAGAGCCGAGCTATATATAAAGACTAATGACGAAATAGTACTTACAGCAGTAGCAAAAGACCATTAATTTATCGAGGGCCTTTTGATTGAAGAACTCAAGAACTCCTCAAATGGAATAGACAACAGATCATTTGAGACGAGGTCGTGCTCCTCTTTAATATTCAGATACAAAGTGTTCGTCCCCTCGGACTCTCTCGCAGGTTTTCATGTACCAACTGTGGAATCTTCGCATCATTGTTGTCGAGACTTTTCATCTTTGACGAGAGGCTTCCCGTATCAGATCTGAATAAGTCCACCTCCATGAAATCAGGAAGTGCATCGTCGGGCAGGTAATCTTCAAGATTGCCATAACCGCCACCGCCCCGGAGGATTAGACACATTCAGCGGGGCACGATTGCTGTGCTTGTTCGCCGAGCTGGGCAATTTTTTTCCCTTTGCCCGTTGTTCTTTTGACCTTTTATCCCTAACAGTAGTTCCCGACCGCTTGGCTTGGAGATATGTCTGCTCAGAATGCGCTCATAGTTGGTTCTCGGCGGAGACTTTGGTGGTTTCCTCGGGGCATCGAGAGCGCTTTGCTTTCACCGGATCGACCTTCTCCTCCGGAGGTGGATGTATCTTTGCTTTAACCCTTCAAAGAACTCCTTCACTTGGCTCTGCACGATCGTATCGTTTTCCTCCTTGCTCCTCTCATACGGTAACTTCTCTACAGGCTTTAGAGGTGGACCGTATCAGATTGCCTCTCTCTTCTTGTGCTGCTAGACGCCGGAGCAGACGGAGCGGCTGCGGGCGTCTGCCTTCCTTCGTGCTTGCTTACGAGGCGGAGGAGAAGGACTACGACGCGTCGGAGCAGCCGGGCGGGCGGGTCTCTTCCGCCCTTGCTGGCGAGGCGGAGAAGGAGGAGGCGGAGTGCCGCCACGCCCGGAGAAGGGGCGGAGTGCCGCCACGCTGCGTGCCGATCTTCACTCACGGGGAGGAGGCGGTGGAGGAGGCGGAGTGCCCCGACTCGCGGATGAGGAGGAGGAGGCGGAGGCGCCCAGTTCGAAGGTCGATGAGCTCCTTCCGCCATAGGCATGGAGTCTTGAGCGAACCCAGCCTAGTCTCCCTTCACCGGTAGGGTGCTCAAGCCGAGGTCCTCAAATCCTCCGTTATTTCATCAACCATCACCTTAGCAAATCCTTCCGAATCGGTGGCGGTGATAAGTTGTGCCGGGTCCACTAGGATAAACTTGGCCAACAGCAGCCTTGACCTTCAAATTCATGCATCGCGCCATAATGTGGCAATTTTGAGACTCGTGATACCATCCACGGATAGCTGGCAGGAGCCGTCAAGACATGCTCCGCTGAAGCAGCTCGGTGGAAGCAACGCTGCTTCGCTACTGAGATGGCGGGGTAGCTTCGGGAAGCTTCGCATGTCGTTTGTTGCGATCTGCTGCTTCTCGGTCCTCTTCTCGATCCTCTAGCCCCATTACCCTTCCAAGCAGCGCTTGCATTTGGTCATGCTCCACTTTCTTCCTCCTCTCGTGGGTTTTGTAACCCCTGCGTCCGGAAAACCAACCTTCCACGGAAGCGAGCCTGGCGTGCCTCGTGTCCGTCCGTGGTGCTCGGGATTCCTAAGGGCCATTGTGAGCTCGCCCTTCTCCCTGTTTGGAAGGAACGTCCCTCGCTGCAAGCAGCAGCAATATATTGTCGAAGTTTCTTGACTGGTGTTTGCAGTTGCTCGTTCGTCCCATCGACACCGCCTGCACATAGGTCCAAGGTTCCGCCAGCCCGAAGAACCAAGTCCGCAACGGTCTGGCCAGCGATCGCCTCTGGTTCGATCCTTTTTCAAGCAGATCATGCTCAGCCTTGGACCACTTAGGCGGGCTTTGAGGTAGCCACCGACCCGTGCGATGGTGAAGCGTCTTCTTCGCAGCATTTTTCTTGTTTGTCTCCGACATCTTCTTACTCTTTTCCGATGTCTTGTGGGCCACAAATGCGGGCGATGATCTTTGATCTTCTCATATTTGCCGATGAATTCTGGTGTCTCTTTTTCGGACAAACTGGTTCAGCTCTTTCCTCCACCTCCTCATTAGGCCAGCCATCTTCTTAAGAGCACAAGACTTGATTAATTGCTCTTTAACGGCTTCTCCGGATCCTCCTCTGGCGGTAGGGTGAAATTTGCCTTCAGCTCATTCCAAAGATCTTCTTTCGCAAATCATTGACATAAGACACCTCGTGGTCTTCATCCTTAGCAGGCTTATACCATTGTGGATGCTGATCGATCCTTTCCTAACAAGAACCCCGCACTGAGCAGAAAATGCCTTCTTTGTCCGGATGGGTTCAATCGGTTCGCCGTCGGGCGCGATTTCTATGATCTCAAACTTTTCATCCGAGCTCAACTTTTTCTTCGGGCCTCGTCTCCATACCGAAGTTGTGCTCGATCCGGAGGGCTAGAAATTATAAGGAAGAAAGACGACAGTATACTTAATATGTGTACATATACCAAAACAATGGATGCATCAATTAACTTGTCAACACGGGCTTAACTAATATATATATACCTGGCCGGACTCGGTTCGGTGACTCGGCTCGGCACGGTCTCCTTCGTCTTGTACCTCCATTGTGTCACCGGAGCCATCATGAACATAGTCCTCCTCTTGTACCGCATTAATGCAGGGTCGGCCATCATAATCATAGCCCTCTTCTTCATCCATCCGACCAACGGTGTCGATGAGAAATGACGCAACATCATCACTTCCATTTGCGATTATTTCCCCCAACATCGCTTCTGTTTCTTCGTCTCGGGAGTGCTCCATAGTTTCTGCAAATATTGACAACATGTCAATTATTATTCAACATCGCTTTCTCTCTAGGGTTTGGGTGTCCTCGAGAGTTTTGGTCGAGCGAGAGGGCCGAGGGGCTGCTGCAGTTGTATCTAGAGGGGTTAATTATATCGACAACGACGCGACATACATATACATATCGGGAGGGGTATCGGTACCACCCCTCGTGTTTAAGTTTCTTCTTTCTCCTTTCCTTTCTTTCTTCTTCTCCTCTTCTTTTCTTCTTCTCCCTCGAGAAAGGAAAATAATTAAGAAAAGGAAGAAAAGAAAGAAGAAGAAGAAGAAGAAGAAAGAAAGAAGAAAAAAAAGAGAATAGAGGATTTTTTTTTCTATTTTTCTTCTTCTCCTCTATTCCTTTCTTCTTCTCCTCTTCTTTTCTTCTTTTTCCTCTTCTTATTTATTTCTCCTCTTCTTCCTCTCCTCTTTTCTCCTTTCTTCCTCTTCTTATTTTACTTCCTCTCATTCTTTTCTTCTTCTTCTTCCTTCTTCCTTCTTCCTCTTTTCTTCCTTTTCCTTATTTTACTTTCTCCTCTACACTAACCTAAAATGCACTAACCTAAAATCGATCGATATCTACTAACAACCTAAATATAAAATTAATACATATATGAAAAACATATATAAACAAAAAAATGCTATATGAACATTATATTCATACATGCATACATATATAGCCACATCCATTCATCACATATATATATAGCTACCACATACATATATACATTATACATATGAAAAAATGCAATGAACAAAAAAAATACACTTATTTAAAAAATACTATGAATATGTACACATATATATACATACAAACACATATAACACACTTCTTCTCCTCTTTTTTCTTCTTTTTTTTCTTCTTCTTCTTCTTCCTTCTTCCTTCTTCCTCTTTTCTTCCTTTTCCTTATTTTACTTTCTCCTCTACACTAACCTAAAATGCACTAACCTAAAATCGATCGATATCTACTAACAACCTAAATATAAAATTAATACATATATGAAAAACATATATAAACAAAAAAATGCTATGAACATTATATTCATACATACATATATAGCCACATCGACCATTCATCACATATATATATAGGTATACCACATACATATATACATTATACATATGAAAAAATGCAATGAACAAAAAATGCAGGGCAGGGCAGGGGGTGGGGCAAGCGGCTGTGCAGGCGCAGGGCGGCGGCGGCGCACCGCACAGCAGATGTGGGCGGCAAGGTGTAACGCAGACAGGCAGGGGGCGGCGCGCGCGGCGGTGGCAGGGCGGCGGCGCGTGGACGCCAGGGCGCGGACGGGAGGGCGCGGAGCAGGCTATGCTCACAGGGGCGGGCGGCGACGGCGAAGGCGAAGTAGCGACGCGGCGGCGGCGGCGGCGACGGCAAGGTGGAGAGGGCGTCGGGGCGGCGACAATGACGAGGAGGAGCAGGGCGTCGGGGAGAAGTGGCCGATTGGCGGAAACGCCAAGTGCTGCTTATATAGACATCTTTAGTCCCGTTGGTGGCACCAACCGACTAATGTGCTTTAGTCCCGGTTGGTGCCACCAACCGACCAAAGGCCTTTTTTCGGCAGCCCAAAGGGCGGGAAGTCTGCGACCTTTGGTCCCGGTTGGTGGCTACAACCGGACTAAAGCCTCTTTAGTCCCGGTTGGAGCCACCAACCGGGACCAAAGGCCTCTCACGCCAGCGTCGGGGCCAAAGTTTAGTCCCACTCGCTAGTTGAGAGGGGCGCAGTGGTTTATAAGCCCCGCCGCCTCCCTCTTGAACTCCTTTAACCGCAGGCTTACGGGCCTATTTGCTCCTTCGTTGCTGTTGGACCTTCTGGCCATCTCATGGGCCTGAATCTCGGCCCAAATAGGATACCAATCGATTCAGGCTGTATGCCCAAGAGGTGGCATTTTTTTTCTTGCTTTATTTAATTTATATTGTTTCTACTTACAACAAAATACTTATTGTTGTTTTTTGTTTTGTTTTCTGCATTATTTATTTTCTTTTGTTTTTGCTCTATTTTTAAATCTTTTTGCTTCTAGTTTTAGGAAAATTATAAACTTTCTGTTAGTGCCATTACTAATTTTCAAATTTGAAAACACTTTTTTTGTTTTCTTTCTTGCTTTATTTAATTTATTTTGTTTCTACTTACAACAAAATACTTATTGTTGTTTTTTTGTTTTGTTTTCTGCATTATTTATTTTCTTTTGTTTTTGCTCTATTTTTAAATCTTTTTGCTTCTAGTTTTAGGAAAATTATAAACTTTCTGTTAGTGCCATTACTAATTTTCAAATTTGAAAACACTTTTTTTTTTTTCTTTCTTGCTTTATTTAATTTATTTTGTTTCTACTTACAACAAAATACTTATTGTTGTTTTTTTGTTTTGTTTTCTGCATTATTTATTTTCTTTTGTTTTTTGCTCTATTTTTAAAATCTTTTTGCTTCTAGTTTTAGGAAAATTATAAACTTTCTGTTAGTGCCATTACTAATTTTCAAATTTGAAAACACTTTTTTTTGTTTTCTTTCTTGCTTTATTTAATTTATTTTGTTTCTACTTACAACAAAATACTTATTGTTGTTTTTTGTTTTGTTTTCTGCATTATTTATTTTCTTTTGTTTTTGCTCTATTTTTAAATCTTTTTGCTTCTAGTTTTAGGAAAATTATAAACTTTCTGTTAGTGCCATTACTAATTTTCAAATTTGAAAACACTTTTTTGTTTTCTTTCTTGCTTTATTTAATTTATTTTGTTTCTACTTACAACAAAATACTTATTGTTGCTATTTTTAATTATTACGAGGGCGAACCATAAGACATTTCAAATGAACTCTGAAAAAGTTGAAAGTTGGCATGGTATATCATAAATTGACCCACACATAGCATGTGCATGTACAAAACGAAAAATGGTATCATACTCATCGCCATAAATATAATGGTATCATAAACGAACAATAGTTGCGGAGAAAGTCTTCACTTTTTCTTCGCTTGTGTCATTTGCTTATTGCGCCGTAACCATGGATAATCTTCATCGCTTATCGGGATGTCAGGGTCAGCCTTGACTTTAAAGGAGGAATTTCATGAAACTTTTCATAATCTTCGACATGTCTGTCTTGTCCTCCACTCCCACGATGTCCCTTTTTCCCGAAAGAACTATGTGGCGCTTTGGCTCATCGTATGATGTATTTGCTTCCTTATCTTTTCTCTTTCTCGGTCTCATCGGACATGTCCTTCACATAGATAACCTGTGCCACATCATTGGCTAGTACGAACGGTTCGTCGCTGTACCCAAGATTTTTCAGATCCACTGTTGTCATTCCGCATGTGGGTCTACACTGCACCCGCCTCCCGACAGATTGACCCATTTGCACTTAAACAAAGGGACCTTAAAATCATGTCCGTAGTCAAGTTCCCATATGTCCACTATGTAACCATAATATGTGTCCTTTCCCTCTCGGTTGTTGCATCAAAGCGACACCGCTGTTTTGGTTGGTGCTCTTTTGATCTTGGTCAATCGTGTAAAATGTATTCCCATTTATCTCAGATCCTTTCCAAATCAATACGGTCAAAGATGGTCCCTGGATAACAAGTACAGCTCCTCACAAACAGTGCTTGTCACCTCGACACGTGCTTCCAACCAACTGCTGAAAGTCCCGATGTGTTCACATGTAATCCATCGTCGACCGCTCCGGTGTTTGAAGCGCAGATCGTTCTTGTGTTCATCGACATACGGGTCACCAAGGTAGAGTTCTCAGAAACTGTAGTGGGCTTGAGACCAAGAATATCCGTCCCTGCATATTATTGAGTCCTTTCCAAGCGTGTTTTTTCGGTCAAATCTCCCCTCATACCGCGATTTAGGGAGACCTATCTTCTTAAGGCCAGGAATGAAGTCAACACAAAACCCGATGACATCCTCTGCTTGATGGCCCATGGAGATGCTTCCTTCGCCTAGCGCGATTACGGACATATTTCTTTAGGACTCCCATGAACCTCTCAAAGGGGTACATATTGTGTAGAAATACGGGTCCCGAATGACAATCTCGCCAACTAGATGAACAAGAACGTCGGCCATGATATTGAAGAAGGATGGTGGGAACACCAGCTCGAAACCGACAAGACATTGCACCACATCACTCCTTAGCCTTGGTATGGTTTCGGATCGATCACCTTCGAGATATTGCATTGAGGAATGCACATAGCTTCACAATGGCTAATCGGACGCTTTTCGGTAGAAGCCCCTCAATGCAACCGGAAGCGCTATGCGTCATAATCACGTGGCGTCATGAGACTTTAGGTTCAAACTTTTTCTCGCCATATTTATTATTCCTTTTATATTCGACGAGAAGCCGGTCCGACCTTCATACTAAGCAGCATTCAAAGAAGATTTCCTTCTCTTCTTTGGTAAGAGCATAGCCGGCGGGACCTTTATATCGCTTTGGAGGCATGCCGCCTTTTTCGTGCAAACGTTGCAGGTCCTCTCGTGCCTCACCTGTATCTTTTGTCTTCCCATACACGCCCAAGAAGCCTAGCAGGTTCACGCAAAGGTTCTTCGTCACGTGCATCACGCCGATCGAAGAGCGGACCTCTAGGTCTTTCCAAGAGGGTAGGTCCCAAAATATAGATTTCTTCTTCCACATGGGTGCGTGTCCTCAACAATACTCGAACAGCTAGTCCGCCGACCCTTTCCAAAGATTACGTAAATCATTGACCATAGCAAGTACGTGATCACCGATGCGCATGGCGGGCTTCTTCCGTGATCTGCCTCGCTTTTGAAATGCTTGCCTTTCTTTCGACATTGATGGTTGGTCGGAAGAAATCGACGATGGCCCATGTACACATTCTTCCCGCAGCTTGCCGTATATACTATCGCTGTCAAGTAAACAAGTGCGTGCATGCGTGGTATCCCTTGTTTGTCTGTCCCGAAGGTTATCGAGAGCGGGCCAATCGTTGATGGTCACGAACAGCAACGCCTTTAGGTTAAATTCTCCTGTTTGTGCTCATCCCACGACGTACACCGCTTCCATTCCACAGCTGTAAAAGTTCTTCAACTAATGGCCTTAGGTACACATCAATGTCATTGCCGGGTTGCTTAGGGCCTTGGATGAGAACCGCATCATAATGAACTTCCGCTTCATGCACATCCAAGGAGGAAGGTTATACATACATAGAGTCACGGGCCAGTGCTGTGATTGCTGCTCTGCTCCCGAAAGGATTAATGCCATCCGCGCTTAAAGCAAACCATACGCCCTTGGCTCACTTGCAAACTCATCCCAATACTTTCTCTCGATTTTTCTCCATCATGCGACCCGTCGGGGGTGCTCTCAACTTCCGCCTTTCTTACGGTCCTCACTGTGCCATCGCATCAACTTGGCATGCTCTCCGCTTCGAACAGACGTTTCAACCGTGGTATTATAGGAGCATACCACATCACCTTCGCAGAACCCTCTTCCGGGGCTCGCCACAACATCACCAGGGTCATCTCGTCGATCTTATACCGTAATGCACCGCATACCGGCATGCGTTCAGATCCTTGTACGCACCGCGTAGAGGATGCAGTCATTAGGGCATGCATGTATCTTCTGCACCTCCAATCCTAGAGGGCATACGACCTTCTTTGCTGCGTATGTACTTGTCGGGCAATTCGTTATCCTTGGAAGCTTCTTCTTCAATATTTTAAGTAGCTTCTCAAATCCTTTATCAGCACAGATTCTCTGCCTTCCACCGCAGCAATTCCAAAGACGGTACCTAGCTTTGTGTTGCCATCTTCGCAATTGGGGTACAACCCTTTTTGTGGTCCTCTAGCATGCGATCGAACTTCATCTTCTTTTTTGACTTTCGATTGCGTCCTTGCATCGACAATGACCCGGCGGAGATCATCATCATCGGGCACATCATCCGGTTCCTCTTGATCTTCAGCAGCTTCTCCCGCTGCAAAGATCATCGCACATCGTCTGGTTCCTCTTGATCTTCCGGAGCATCACCGTATTCAGGGGCACATAGTTGTCATCGTACTCTTCTTCTTCGCCGCCTTCCATCATAACCCCTATTTCTCCGTGCCTCGTCCAAACATTATAGTGTGGCATGAAACCCTTGTAAAGCGGTGGGTGTGCAGGATTTTCCGGTCGAGTAAGACTTCAGATTCCCACATATAGGGCATGGACAACACATAAAACCATTCTCGCTTGTTTGCCTCAGCCACTTCGAGAAAATTATGCACGCCTTAATGTACTCGAGGTGTGTCTTGAACCGCACATCCATTGCCGGTTCATCTGTGCATTATATATAATTATGTGTCAAAAATCATTAGAGAGATCATGAATAGATAATTAATTAAGTGACCAAATTAATAGAAGTTCATCATCACATTAAAACCAAAGTACATACATAGTTCTCATCTAACAACATAAAGCTCGCAGAGCATCTAAATTAATTAAACCATACACTGAAACTATGTAAAACATTTCAATGCGAAACAAATGCGATCATAATCGCAACCAATGTAACAACCGATCCAACGACATAATGATACCAAGCCTCGGTATGAATGGCATATTTTCTAATCTTTCTAATCTTCAAGCGCATTGCATCCATCTTGATCTTGTGATCATCGATTTACATCCGCAACATGCAACTCCAATATCATCTTCTCCTCCTCAATTTTTCTAATTTTTCCTTCAACAAATTGTTTTCTTCTTCAACTAAATTTAACCTCTCGACAATAGGGTCGGTTGGAATTTCCGGTTCAACAACCTCCTAGATGAATAAAATCTATGTCACGTTGGTCGGCATAATTGTCATAAACAATAAATGAACCAATAGTTATGAAAAGATAATATATACCACATCCGAATCATAGACAGGATTTAGGGCCGACGGGCGGATACCAAAACCATCGCACTATATAAGATGCAATAATAAAAGTAAGAAAATTATACAAGTATATATCTATCTAAACATACAAATAAGAATATTTTTCCTTTCGAAAGAAGATAAGAACAAGAGGCTCACCACGGTGGTGCCGCCGATGAGATCGGTGCGGGTGATCGACGACGCTGAAGACGGGATGGGGCGTGACGGACCGCTAAACCTAGACAAATATGGAGGAAAATGGAGCTTGGCGGTCGAGCTTGGAGAGGAGAAACCTTAAGTAGTGTGGCTCGGGCATTCCATCGAACACCTTGTGTGCATATGAGGTGAGCTAGAGCACCACTAAGCCCTCTCCCCTCGGCCAAAAAAACAGCAGCAGTGTGCTCGCTCTTGCTCGGGGGTATATATAGGCACCACCATTGGTCCCGGTTGGTCGTCTTAACCGACTAATGGTTCCTTTGGTCCCGGTTCGTGCCAAGAACCGGACGAATGGTTGTTGGCCAGAGCGGGATCATTGGTCCCGGTTCATCCTACCAACCGGGACCAAAAGGTCCAGACGAACCGGGACCAATGGCCCACGTGGCCCGGCCGCCCCCGGCTCACGAACCGGTCCGATGTTTCATTGGTCCCGGTTCTGGATTGAACCGGGACTAATGCGCTGGACCGGCCTGGACCATTGCCCCCTTTTCTACTAGTGAGTTATCTCAGTTGCAAGTCCACCCTCGACTCGCAACTCTTATCATAGTTTTGTGTAGTAGTCCCACTGCAAGTATAACATCGACTCACAACTAGACTCGTAGTTTGTTTAAACCTAGTTGCAAGTTCACCCTTGACTCGCAACTTGGCCTGTGTTTAGTTTTCATCCCGTTGCAGGTCCACCCTTGACTCACAATTAGGCCCGTAGTTTGTTTCATCCTAGTTGCAAGTTGATCCTTGACTCGCAACTGGGCTCGTTGTTTTGTAGTTGTCAGGGGGGAGTGGTTGTTCGTTTTGTTTCTTTTTCTGTTTTCATGGTAGTTGCAATCAGGCCCTTAACCATCAACTAGGGGGGGGGGGTCTCCGTCGCCCCAGTTGCAAGTCCAACATCAACTCGCAACTCGAGGGACGGGGGTGTTTTCTTTTTCTCTTTTCGTGCCATTGTTCCACCCCCCGACTCACAACTCGAGGGTTCTAGTTTTGTTTTGTATTTGCCCCAGTTGCAACTCCACCACCGACTTGCAACTTAGGTGATTTTTTGTATTCATCCAAGTTGCAAGTCCACCATCGACTCGCGACTCAAGGCTTTTGTATTCTCCCCAGTTGCAAGTCCACCGTCGACCACACAAATCGAGGGTTTGTGTGTTCACCCTAGTTGCAACTCCACCCCCGAGTCCCAACTCGAGCGGGTGTAGTTTAGTAGTTGCCCTAGTTGCAAGTCAACACTCAAGTTGCAAGTCAGGGGGTGGGGAGTGATTGTTTGTTTTGTTCCTTTTTGTTTTCATGGTAGCTGCAACCAGGCCCTTGACCCGCAACTAGGGGGATTCCATCGCCCGAGTTGCAAGTCCAACATCGACTCGCAACTCATAGAGGGGGAGTGAGGTTTTGTAGTTGCCTTAGTTGCAAGTCAAGCCTCAAGTCGCGACTCATAGAGAGGGGAAAGTGGTTGTTGTTTGATCTTTTTGGTTTCTTGGTAGTTGCAATCAGGCCCTTGACTCGCAACTAGGGGGTTTCCGTCGCACCAGTTGCAAGCCTACCATCGACTCGCAACTCGAAGGACGAGGGTGTTTTTGTTTTTGTTTTTCGAGCCACAGTTGCAACTCCACCCCCGACGCGCAACTCGAGGGGTGTAGTTTTTTTTTGTATTTTCTCAGTTGCAAGTTCACCGCCGACTCGCAACTCAAAAGAACTATATTCACCAAAATTACAAGTCCACCATCGACTCGCAACTCAAGGCTTTTGTATTTGCCCCAGTTGCAAGTCCACCGTCGACATGCAAATTGAGGGGTTCTATGTTCACCCTAGTTGCAACTCCACTCCCGAGTCGCAACTCGAGCGGGTGTAGTTTTGTAGTTGCCCTAGTTGTAAGTCAACCCTCAAGTCGCAACTCGGGGGGGTGGGGAGTGGTTGTTTGTTTGTTTGTTTTCTTTTTTTGTTTTTCATGGTAGTTGCAATCAGGCCCTTGCCCCGCAACTAGGGGGATATCCGTCGCCCCAGCTGCAAGTCTAACATCGACTCGCAGCTAGGGGACAAGGGTGTTTTTTGTTTTTCTTTTTCAAGCCACAATTGCAACTCCACCCCGACTCGCAACTCGAGGGCTGTAGTTTTTTTGTATTCTCCCCAGTTGCAAGTTCACTGCTGACTCACAACTCAAGGCTTTTGTATTCGCCCCAGTTGCAAGTCCACCATCGACTCACAACTTAAGACTTTTGTATTCGCCCCAGTTGCACGTCTACCATAGACCCGCAACTCGCAACTGTGGGGGCTCCCATGCCACTTGCAAGTAGATCATCGACTCACAACTGGTCTATTTTTTGTTTTGTAGTTTTGCAATTGCCCTAGTTGCAAGTCCATCGCTGACTCGCAACTCAAGGCTTTTGTATTCGCACCAGTTGCAAGTCCACCATCGACTCGCAACTCAAGGCTTGTGTATTCGCCCCAGTTGCAAGTCTACCATAGACCTGCAACTCGCAACTGTGGGGGCTCCCATGCCACTTGCAAGTAGACCATCAACTCGCAACTGCTCTGTTTTCTGTATGTGGTTTTGTAATTGCCCTACTTGCAAGTCCACCATGGACTCGCAACTTTGGGGGCCCCCATGCCACTTGCAAGTAGACCATCAACTCGTAGCTGGTCTGTTTTTTGTTTGTAGTTTTGTAATTGCCCTAGTTGCAAGGCCACCATCGACTCGTAACTGGTCTATTTTTTGGTTGTAGTTTTGCAATTGCCCTAGTTGCAAGTCCATCATCAACTCGTAACTGTGGGCCCCCATGCCACTTGCAAGTAGACCATCGACTCTCAACTGCTCTGTTTTCTGTATGTGATTTTGTAATTGCCCTACTTGCAAGTCCACCATCGACTCGCAACTATGGGGGCCCCCATTCCACTTGCAAGTAGACCATCGACTCGCAACTGGTCTATTTTTTGTTTGTAGTTTTGTAATTGTCATAGTTGCAAGTCCACCATCGACTCGCAACTGGACTATTTTTTGTTTGTAATTTTGTAATTGCCCTAGTTGCAAGTCCACCATCGACTCACAAGTTTGTAGTTTTGCAATTTCCCTAGTTGCAAGTCCACCATCGACTCGCAACTGTGGGCGCCCCCATGCCACTTGCAAGTAGACCATCGACTCGCAACTGCTCTATTTTCTATATGTGGTTTTGTAGTTGCCCTACTTGCAAGTCCACCATCGACTCCTAACTATGGGCCTTCCATGCCACTTGCAAGTAGACCATCGACTCGCAATTGGTCTGCTTTTTGTTTGTAGTTTTGTAATTGCCCTAGTTGCAAGTCCACCATCGACTCGCAATTGGTCTGCTTTTTGTTTGTAGTTTCGCAATTGCCCTAGTTGCAAGTCCACCATTGACTCGCAACTGCGGGGACCCCCCATGCCACTTGCAAGTAGACCGTCGACTCGCAACTGGTTTTTTGTCTGTAGTTTTGTAATTGCCCTAGTTGTAAATCCACCATCGAGTCGCAACTTATGGTTGCCCGCATGCCACTTGCAAGTAGACCATCGGCTCGCAACTAGGGTTGTTTACTCGATACCACTTGCAACTCAACCATTGACTTGCAATTTCTTTATTTTTTTTGTAGATTGTAATTGCCCTAGTTGCAAGTCCACCATCGACTCGCAACTGTGGGTGCCCGAATGCCACTTGCAACTGGATCATGGACATACAACTAGGGATGTTTACTCGACGCCCCTTTTGCAACTCGACCTTCGACTTGCAACTCGTTTTTTTGGTAGTTTGCAATTTACCTAGTTGCAAGTCCACCATCGACGCGCAACCGCGGGTGCCCGCATGCCACTTGCAACTCGACCATCGACTTACAACTCGGCCCTCGACTTGCATTTAGTGTTGTTTACTCGACGCCACTTGCAACTCAAGCGCATGTAGTTTGTAATCGCTCCAATTACAGATCACCCATCGACTTTAAAATTTTGGACCCTTTATTTTTTTTCTAATGGGGTAGTTAGCCCATTTGTAAGTCAAACATTGGCTCGTAACTTAGAATCTTTGTTCTTTTGTTTCATCACTCAAACAACTTATTTTTTTAACTCAACATTTGTTTTTTTAGGTTTTTGCATAGTCGCCCATGTTGATAGTTCACTCTAGTCTCGAAACTGGACTGGCCCCTAATTAGAAGTCAATGTTTGATTAATGAGTAAAGCAAATCCAAGTTACAAGTCAAAAAGTGAACAAACACCTACTTTTTTTCCTTTCTAGTCTGTTTGTTGTAATCAGTAGGTGCACTAGTGTTTTTAATGTCACCATTTTTTTGGTCTTTTACTCGTATCTTTGAAGTTTTTTTAGCCACCTACTTACTAGTTTTTTTGAGAGTACGCCAATGGCGTACCTTAACTTTATAGAAGACCACCTACTTACTAGTTGAAAACCACAGTGATTTTTGTTACTAGGGAGGCCTCAAATTTGTAATCGGAACCAGCATTTAATTTTTTATAGGGGTTTTCTGCAAGATATCCCAAAGCACCAACGAATCTCCAATAATTATCCACACCGACACATTTATTTTGTCCCTTTTTTCCTGTGACACTGTTTGAATCGGCGGGGAGCAGAGGAGGAGGAAGACACGGGGGCGACTAGCTCGAAGGCGATGGCGACCGAGCTCGCCGCCGACGAGCCCCCCGCAGTGCACCTCAGCGCGACGGAGGAGGCACTCGCCACGGACACGGCAGACGAGAGCTGCGCAGCCGGCGAGGCGCGCGGCCTGAACACCGTCGACAACCTCTGCACCGCCTACAAGCCACCGTCGTTCAGCTCTGCCCGCGAGCTCTGCGCGGTCGTCAGGATCTGCGGGATCCCCACCGTCCCGGAGTTCTCCGCAGCCGAGGCACGGCAAAGCCAGTGAGCAACACACCTCCCCCCCTCTCTGAACCCTGCTTCATTTTGTTCGTTCAAATCGTGGGAATCACTCAAAATTGTGTCCGTCCAACTCGAATTCTTCGTGGCGGTGTGGATCCTGTTGTGTTGTAAGCCGGTGGAATAGTTGTGGGGTAGCACACACGCGAGTGGGAGGTCTGTGTATGTATGTATGTACCCATTTATGTAATGTACGTATGCTATGCTCTCCTGTGTCCTTAAAGGCTCCAGCACTAGAATGCAATATGAACTGTAGGAAAAATCAATGCTCAACTCCAGGTTCAGTATTTGCTTTACTGGAGTGGAAGAGATGCATATAATACTGAAAGCACTAGAATGCAATACTGCACTAGAATGGAATATACTGTTTTACTTACATGGAGTGGAAGAGATGGCTGGTTTTGATGCATTCCAAATTTTATTTTATTGACTGAATACAGAGTTATTCTGTGATATTTTTAGACTTCAGACATGAAGTTGTGGCACGCCTCCTCTGACATAGTTTGTTATACTTCTTATTAGTATTATTTAGTATTTCTATTCTTCCCAAGTGGAAGATGTCATGTTATATGCTTATGGCTTTGCAATTATTTTGGCTATTTGGCAATTTTAGAGTAAAGAGCCCCTTGAGCCAACAGGGGGTTGTTTGCATCACCTAACAAATGAATGGCAGTAGGCATATATGTTGATTTTTGGGTTTGTTGTTTTCTTTGAAGTGAGCAACAAACAAATCATATAGTGTGTTTTCGAAGCTAGCTTTCTAAAGTGATTACTTCAGCCTAGCTTGTCATTGTTGTTTCTTATCCGAACATTTTTGTGCTAGGGGGTGGGGGTGCGGGTGGGAGGGGTGTTTTGCCGATGAACAATGATATTATGCAGGTTGTTGAGTATTTAAATTTTCAAAGCTGACTCTGTAATTTAAGTTACTGTAAATTGATTTTGTAAGTTTTCATAGTTGACTCTGTAAATCAAACCAGCAAACTGTTATCTGCCCGTGAAACAAGGCCCAGTCCTTTTTTGTATCTAACAAACAAACAGGCAAAAAAACAAGGCCCAGGAGGCGGGGTAGTTGGGCTAGGCGGGTTGGCAAAAGAAAAAAAAAAGGCCCAGGAGGCAGGGTAGTTGGACTGGGTTAGTTGGCTGGGTGGAAGGAACAAAACAATACAGGCCGAAACAAACAAACAAGTCACGTGGGAGCCTGCTGTTTGTCAACCGATGGCAATTTCTGGGGTGGCGTCACATTTAGATGTGAGATATTATCTCACATCTAGATGCAACATAGACAGACCCTTAGTTCAAACCTTGAGACAGCAAGGACCATGCATTTGAACCAAGCAGAGAGTACAATTCAAGCATAGCTCGTCAGCTGGTCACGAACCATGCACGGATCTACGTCACTTTCTTTGATGCCTACTACCTCTAAAACATCTTATATTTTGAGACGGAGGCAGTAGTGGGTGAATAATCAAATGGCAACGCCGTCTGCGTGCACAGGTTATTTAATTAACCAATCAATCTTGTGTGACTTGTGCTAGCTACCATTTTTTTTTGCGAGGGTAAAGGGAGTTTTTATTGCATAATCATAGAGTTACAGTCGAGAGGCCATACATCCTCAATACAAGGAGGTATCGAGCCTAGCCACACAGCAGTGGCACGCTCACTACGGCTATATTTTGCCAACCGATCGGCAACTCTATTTTGAATTCGATTAAGCTTCTGTGGAATGAACTCCCTAATACCAGATAAATGCTTGATCTCCAGAACTAAGTGGCCATAAGCAGACCGGTGGAGTGCCTCCGAGGATAAGCATGACAAAGCTTCGGAGGAATCAGATTGAAGAACCACCGGGGACTCCGAATGCTCGATCGCCAACGCCATGCCTTGCATCATCGCATGCAGTTCCGCCTCCAAAGGATCATTACAGTGAAACAAATATCTGTATGCTGCAAAGATGATTGTCCCTTCGTGATTCCTGAGCGACATACCCACCGCCGCCGAGCCATCCTCTGCCTGAAAGGAACCATCAACAGACAAGGCCATCGTCCCCCTCGGAGGGGCCGGCCATGGCAGGAAATCTGCTTGTCTGTTTTGGTGCGGTACTGCCGGAGCTTCGGATGGCATCTTACCTTTGATAATCTCCTCCACAGAGTATTTGCCCGCCAAGTTGATTGATTTGTAATAGCTGTCCAAGAAGTCAACGGAAGCCAACACGGGTGGTGCCTCTTTGCCATGATAAACATCATTGCGAATCTGCCAGATCCTCCAGATTAACAAAATCACCATGTCCGCGACTGCCTTGGAGCAAAAGCTGAGTATAGTCATGAGCCACTCCTTCCCAGTATCAAGAAGAACACCATCAGGCGGTAGAGGCCATCTCCGACGCATGTTGATCCATAGAATCCTGGCGTGGGTGCATACAACCAGGGCATGGAATGAGGATTCCTCCTCCACTCCGCAAAGGGGGCACAGCGATCTAGTTGCTAGGTGCCTCATATTTTTGCACTGTTGTGTTGCCAGTGTCCCGGTTGCCACTCTCCAGGCATTAATCTTCATCTTCTGGGGAACATTAGACGCCCAAATGCAGTTCCAGACCCCACGGTTTCCACTAGGTGCTGCGCTCGACGCACCATTGGCAAATGTAACGTTATGATCATATGTAGCCAATTTATATGCACTTCGAACCGTGAACGTTCCATGCTTCTCCGGGAACCACGAGACAAAATCCTCACGGTTGCTAGGAGAGGTCCTGATCTTCAGAATGTGATCGACGTCCATCGGCCAGAAGAACTGCCGAAGAAGGTTCACACGCCAAGCACCATTTGCATCAATGAAGTCTGACACCCTGTTCAGTCGACAATTTCCTTTTGGGGTTATAGGGCGGAAGGACGATGGCCGTGGAATCCATGGATCCCTCCATGTGCGGATAGCTGCGCCATTACTGACCCTCCAAATGACTCCCTGCTTGAGAAGATCAAGGCCATGAAGTATCCCTTTCCAAACTGCAGAGCCGTTACCAGAGAACGAAGTATCCAACAGTTGCCCCGACGGGTAGTATCGAGCCTTCATTAGCCGCGCACATAGGCTATCCGGTGTCACAAGTAAGCGCCACGCTTGTTTAGCCAAGAGAGCTTGATTGAAAGTCCTCATGTCCTTAAACCCCATGCCAACCATCTGCTTCGGAAGACGCAGTTTATCCCAGCTCATCCATGCCATCTTCTTCTTCCCGTTTTCGACGCCCCACCAATACTGGCGTATCAGCCTGGTGAGCTCATCACAGACTGATGCTGGAATTTTGAAGACACTCATGACATAAGTAGGTATAGCCTGTGCAACTGCCTTGATCAAAATCTCCTTGTTCCCTGACGACACATATTGCTCGCTCCAATCAACTAGTTTTTTGCGTAAGCGGTCCTGGATCGTTTCAAAGTTGCCTCTGTGCACTCTTCCCTCCGGGACCGGGAGACCCAAATACTTAGGCTCAAACACTTCCTGTGTAATCTCCAGAACTGACTTGACTTCAGTTATCACAGTTGGCAAACAGTTCCCAGAAAAGAGGATGGAACATTTCGACGGGTTGATTAATTGTCCCGTCGCCGTCGAATACATGTTCAACACACTCTTGACTAAACTAGCTTGCTGTTCTGAAGCTTGAAAGAACAGAAGTGAGTCATCGGCAAACAACAAATGTGAGATGACCGGGGCCGTCCTGCATATCGTAATCCCTTGCAGCCCCTGTTCTCTCTGTGAATGTTGTAACAGGGCCGATAAGGCATCGGCCACAAAGAGAAAGAGGAAGGGCGAAAGGGGGTCACCTTGGCGCAGCCCTCTAGAGGGTGAGAACGGCTCCAGAAGTTTACCATTGAGCTTGACAAAGTACTTTACTGACGTAACGCATGCCATCACACGGGAGATCCAAACATCACTGAAGCCCCATTTGGACAGAGCCCTTTCCAAGAAATCCCAATCGACACGATCATAGGCCTTAGATAGATCAAGTTTGTAAGCGATAACCGTAGGGCGCTATGCGAACATTTTGTATGTGATGAATGCATTCAAAGGCGATGATGGAGTTGTCAGAGATGAGCCTCCCCGGGATGAAGGCACTCTGATTTTCAGAGATGAGCTCATCGAGAAGCGGACGCAGCCTGTTTACCATGCACTTGGAAACGATCTTATAAACCACATTGCATAAGCTTATGGGTCTGAACTCCTTGAGCTCTCTGGGGTGTGGAATCTTTGGGATTAACACAATGGTTGTATCATTGACACCGTCCGGCATGATCCCCCTCGAAAAGAACTCCTGTACTGCTGCCACGATCTCCACCTTGAGGGTAGCCCAATTCCGTTGATAAAACCTTGCCGGGAGCCCATCACAACCCGGAGCTTTCAACGGTCCAATCAAACAATGCATTTGAAATTTCCTCCTCCGTAATTCTCTCGTGATAAGGCCTCATTCATCTCCGCCACATTTTGGGGGTGATCAAATTCAAGATTCCTCCGGATCCAAGGTAGGATCCTTAGTAAAACCTCCTTGAAGTAGGAGCAGGCCATTCTTTCCATTTCAAGGCGCCACACACCAGAACCATCGACTTCATCGATCAGATAAGATTTCTTCTCGCCCGCCAAACTGCTCGGCGGTGCAGGTATTTAGTATTCCGTTCACCTTCCTTTAACCAAGTGATACGGGAACGTTGAAGCCATAGCATCTCCTCGCGATACAACAATTCATCTAGTTCACACATCTTGGACCTGATTTGAGCACGGTCCGCCCCTGCTAGCTGTAGATCAGCAAGTTGGCCCCGTAGTTGCTCGATCTCCTTTAACACATTACCGAACGTGATTTTGCTCCATTGCTTCAAGTCCCCCAAGACCTGTTTCAACGATGTGGCCACCGATCCCAAGTTACCTACGGGCCGGTGCCTTTCCCATGCCTCAGAGATGATCGAGGGTAATTTGACATCGCGTTCCCACAAAATCTCATACCTCAACACCGACGGCTCAAGGCTGTTGCTCTCAGATCCCTCCGCACAAACCAGGAGAGGGCTATGATCAGAACACGAGGTGGCTAAGTGTGCCACTCTAGCCGCCGGGAAGATATCCCGCATTGCCTCATCCGCGCAAGCCCTGTCAAGGCGCACCTGAACATTGCGGTGGCCCTCCTGGCCATTGTTGTATGTGTAGGGTAGCCCTGAAAACCCTAGGTCTTGTAATTCACAAGTTACCAAACAATCTCTAAACCCCTCCATTTGAGACTCCGATCTAGTCGTCCGTGAGAGATGTTCATGCTGCCACAATGCTTCGTTAAAGTCTCCACACACCACCCAGGGGTCCTGTGAAGTTCCTCTCAACCGACAGAGATGATCCCACATGCGCTGACGATTTCCACGCGCGGTTCGCCGTATACAAAAGTCCCTCTCCAAGTAGAATCAGAGCCCGGATCATACACCCGAATATCAATGAATCTGTTGCATGACTCGAGCACTGTCACTGAAAGTGTTTCTTCCCAGAATAAGGCAAGGCCTCCACTTCGGCCATTGCTGCTAACACCATGAAATCCCTTCAGGCCCAGTCTCCACTTCAACTTTTCCACCTTAGATGCTTCCTGCCTAGTCTCACAGAGGAAGACTAGCTTGGGGTTGTTGGCTTTTGAGAGGGCCAATACCTCACGAACTGTCCGGCGGTTCCCCCCCCCCCCCCGGCAGTTCCAAGACAGGATATTCATTGCGTCCGGCGGTCCTCCTCGAGGGAGGCCGCCGATATCTCATTGTTCTCGCTGTCCGGGTTTGGTTTTAGTTTCTTGCTGCTTGAGCTGCTGCCTGTTGGTGAGTCCACAACCGCCTGCTCACCCTCCTTCCCATCCGTGATGGCCAACACCATCTTTGGGGTACTAGTAGATCCTCCTGCATGCTTCTCGGTCTCCTCGAGGTTCAGCCTTCTCTTTGGAACAAGAACTCCATCGGTTCTGTGGCTAGTGTTCTTAACTGGTGATGTTGCTGTATCCATCACTTCAGCATCATATGGTGCCAAGTGTGGTATTGGTTTCTCTGTCGTCTTGACCTCACCCTTCGACGGCTCCGTACCTGTACCTTTAGAGGGGCGCTCCTCGGGTCTAGGTTTATTGGGGGCATCTGCATAGATCCAATCCCCAAATTTGAGGTCCTTCTCCTCGTGGATGCCCAAGCCACACTCTTTGTGCTCATGTCCGATCAGACCGCAAAATTTACAGAACCTAGCAAGCTTCTCATAGCGTACCAGAAAAACCTGGCGCTCCTTTGCACGAACAACACTAACAAACTTTGTGAGGGGTTTACGGATGTCATGACGAACCCTAACCCTAACATAGTCACCCCGTGTGTTTCCGTTCAAACGCATCTCCATGATCTCACCCGCATCTTTTAGCAGCTTCTCTACAATGTACTGTTTGCAGTAGGGATCCGGTAGCTTGTGAATCTGCAACCAGATGGGGATGTGAAAAAATTCAACCTCTTCAGCCTTGCTGAAACCATCATACGGGCACAAGAGCACCGCCATATTACGGAACAGCCAGGGCACTTGCTTCATCATGCGTTCCCAATCCCCCAAGCAAGATGCCTGGACGACGAACCGATTCGGCCCAACTGGCCGGAATCTCACTTCCTGAGCGGGGTTCCAAGCCGCCCTCATGTCCTTGTAGAACGCCGACGGGCTGAAACTCCTGCTAGTCTGGACCCTAGCTAGGGCGAGCCAACGGACGCTTTCCTGGATCTCAGGGTCATCCACATCGATCTCCACATCCGCGAAGTCATCGTCGTTGAGATCCAGTTGTTCCAGGAAGTCACCCAGATCCGATCGTGCAGCCGCGGCGACGCCGCTGCCGCCCGTGGCGGAGTGGGCGTCGGAGGGAGACGCCATCGCCTTGCAACCGTGGCTTGGAGGCACCGATCGCAGGGGGAGGACGAACGATTGCCAGGGGCGATCGGCGTTGGGGTTCCAGGTGGTACTCAAAGGCGAGGGAGATCGCCTAGGAGGAGAAAAACCCTAGCCGCCAGGCGTAGCGATATCTTCATCATCTTGATTACCGTTAGCTTCTGAGGGTGCCAACCATCTTGTGCTAGCTACCATTAACCTACCTACCTAGCCAAGTCACACATACGTACAACACATGGATCTCCTTATACTTGCTTAAAGAAATTCAGTAAGCAAAAATTAGTTTACCAACCTCGGCCAGGTGTTGAACCAGCTGGCAATATCACGTAGTCCCTCCGCCTTAAATATACAGAGCGTCGTTTCATCTGTGAAAACAACATTTTGATCAACAATTACTTTGTTCATTCACGCTTTCCACGATACGAACTATATGCTATTATCGCTGGATTTGTGTTTTATGTTTTCAGAAAAAAGACCGATTATCGAATTTACGGCACAACCGATGCATATAATGTCATTGTCATTGATTTTTCTCATGACTTTTAGCAGCATTTGGATGAGCCAAAAATTACGCAAATACACTACACCAAGTACTTCGAAATGGGAGCAATGGATACATTCTCCTCCCGCCAATATATACAAAAATTACGTCATCACCTCTTGACCACACGTAGGATCTTGCTCAGTCCGACGTGTTCACACATTAACATATAAGACCCCACTAGTCCGACTGATTACCTACCTTTTCTATACCAAACTAGTCTCTCCCATTCTCATCCCAACCATATACGTATGTACCAAAATCAATGAATTTTCATTATCATAATGACGACAATTAGTGCAGAGTCATCAGACACAATCAGTAACCAAATCGTTGAAAAAATCTGTCAGAGGGATACGGGATCTGATAAACAAGATTGGCAACCGAATGATCTAACATGCAGCGTGTCTGAAAGCTCAAAGCAACAAGACAAGACAGACACCTGTAGTATCTAGACGTGCAACCACATAGTGTGCCTGAATTTAACCGAATAATTTAATTAGCTCCACCACATGGCGACTATCATTTTCTAGCTAGCTAATCGGCAAAGGGGAAAAAAGATGAAGAAGCTTTTGCTTGATGATAAATATATATACTGTTGGTGACTGACCATGTCCGATGAGTCATGACAGTGTCACTTTCTCCTACACTTTCAGCCTTCCAGCTCCTCAACTCCTTTGTTTACAAGAAAACTAGGGTTATCATTGGTAGCTTCTTACAATATGACAACGCACAGCTTACCACGTACTCCCTCCGATACAAATTAATTGACACGCACTTAGTATGACTTTAGTGCAAAGTTGTACTAAGTGTGCGTCAATTAATATGGATCGGAGGGAGTAGTAATCTTCTCTAGAAGAATACATAGAAATGTCCAAGTTGCATTTATTTTAATGTAATGAAGAATAATTTTCTTTACTAATCAACAAATGGATTTAGTATTAAGCGGACTCGGAGAAAGACAAAGGCAGTTGTATTTATTTAGTGCACATAAGAAGGTCAATCTTGTGATGTAAACTGAAGCATGCATGGGCTTGTTCACATGGTAATCTCAACTCATCAACCATATCTTCAACTGAGTTCAGACTTCATAGATGATTCAGTTCAGACTCGGTTCAGTCCATATCTGCCATCTGCAACAAGCAAGGTACAGTAGATTTCTGTGTAACACAGGCTTCAGGCCTTCAGCTATGTCACCTGAAATTTTAACAAGAAGAAAAAAAAATCAAAAACAAAATCATGTTGTCTCACTGACAGCATGAAAACAATTCTTTTTTTTCTTCCAATGAGTGAGAAACAAACAAATATGGTTGGTTGTTGCTGGTTGGCCTGATGCATTTCAGTACTACTTCAGTTGATGCAAGAAAAGTTACTAGCCTTATCCTGTTCTGTACCCAGCAGAACAGGGCAGCACATGTGACGGACAGGTGGGCCATGGTGTAGGTAGGGTGCACTTGTTTCCAGGCAATCTCTATCTATCTCTCACTCACATGATAAACGATCTTTGCCCTGTGTTCTCTCTCTCTCTCATCCTCCAAAAGTCAAGCCACAATCTCTGCATTTGACAACACGCATTGATTTCATCAACATCAATAGATTAATCCCTTCTTCCCCACACCACACACGGCTGCGGCTGCGGCTGCTAGCATGGAGATTGAGGCCACGCCTGCGCCAGCAGTATAAAATACGGGGCGACGTAGAGCAGAGCGGAGCAGGACATAGACTAGACTAGAGAGAAGATGTTTAGAGCAGAGCAAAGTAAGTAGAGTACTTTGTGAGGAGGAGAAGGGAGAGAATGATGGAGGTGGCGGTGGAGAGCCCGCAGCCGCTGCTCATGGAGGAGGTGGAGATCATGGAGGAGGAGAACGGCGGTGCTTCCGTGGCCGCTGCCGCTGCCGCCGCCGCAGGGGAGCTGCTGACCAGGGAGATCAAGAAGAGGCTGCTGGTTCATGCCCATGAGAATGGGAATGGTCATGGCCATGTCCATGACAATGGAGGAGAAGCAGAGGAGCTCAAGGCTGCTCCTGAGGTGGAGCAGAAGGAGGAGCAGCAGCAGCGGCACAAGAGTATCTTCTTCGATGCAGCCAAAGGTAACACCTCTGCTTCTTACCCGTCTGCTCCTTCTTATAATTAATTAATTAATTAATTTCTCAAGGGAACAAGAAGAAGAAGATAAGAATGGGATTTAATTGGATGGTAATGTGCCCCCCTTTCTTGATGGATGTAGGCTGCAGGAGACAACTCCTGTTGCAGTGATTTCAGGGGATGTAGGCTGCAGGAGAGAACTCCTGTTGCAGTGATTTCAGGCTCCACCTGCTTCTTATTCCTTAATTTGTCCATTTCTGGAAAGCAATAATACTCCAAAAAGTAATCCATTTGTGCTCTGCCAACTAACTTAATTTGTCATCTTCTAGAGCTCTAGCTTCTAGGCTGTGTCTAAATGGTGAAAAATGTGAGAAAATTTTAATTACTGCTGCTATGTCTGCTCCTTCGGTTTTATTTACCTGGAGATCTTATAAACCAGACGAAAAAGGACACGCGAAACAAATGCTAAAAAGGACAAAATCTCAGTGAAAGTGATACTCCTATATGCCAACATCCCTCTCATCTAATCTAGGCCTCACTCAGAATCATTAGAAACCTTCTGCTGACCACTCAATTCACTGATATGTAGCCTTCCATGGCGGATGTCGACGGCGACCCGGAAGCTCCCCTCAAAGTCCTTCTTAAAAGTTTATCATTCAGATTAGACACTAACCCTCTCTTAAAATTAGCTTGCTATTGCTTCACTCAAGCGTTAGCTCTGTGGTCATTCGGTAATATAATTAGTAATGCTAGTTTTCTATTGCTTTACTGAAAGGTTAGCTTTCTATTGATTCACTGAAGGGTTATGGAAGTGCCGGCATTGCGATTGGACGTACCGCCTGAGTAGTCCTTGTGGAAATGGTACCGTAGATCATCGAGGCTATCACCACCAAATCGAACGGAATATTGAATCGTTAGTTGAGAAGAAAGGATCGTTTTACGGTTCACCCAACAAAGGTTAGTGCTTAGACCGAGCAATATGGCGATAAGGAAATTTAGGACAGCACTGATTAATTTGCTTCGGTTTATCTAGCATACCTGCAATTCTGGCTTGGTTTCTTTGTGCCTCCTGTCATATTTCTTCAAAGTTGTTGCTGCGCAAAATAAAATATAAAGTTGCTTCACAATGTTTGAATTAGTACTTAGATATCTCTCCTTTTGTTTTTCAGTTCCTGATATCATTACTGAGGTAAGTGCCAGATATCTCGTCACGGGAACGATGCGATCTGGTGACAAAAAGGAAGACGCGCATGAAACTCCCAGTACAAAAGACAAGCAGCTTGAAGCACATGAAAATGGCAATGTTCAAGAAATCAACCATGGTTCACACTCAAATGGCAACGGCAAGTTAGAAAATGGATCACACTCAAATGGTTCGCATCAGGCCCCCAATGGCTCTTTACCTAAGACAGAGTACCTGTTTGAAATCAACAAGACTGAAATTTACCCAACTGAAGTTGACAAGGACGAACCGGTCACCGAGGCACAGCCGAAGGTCGAAGAGTACGACCTCGAGAAGATTTTGGATCAGCAAGAAACTCATGACCTGTTCTGCCCCAACTGCAAATCATGCATAACTCGGAGGGTGATCCTGAAGAAGAGGAAAAGGACAGTAAGGCCGGCAACCTCCGATGGACCGTCAAAGAGACCGTACACTGAAGAAGTACTAGTGCCACTGCCTTCTGCTCCTTCACCTGGAAGTGATGAGCAAGATTCACCCGACGTATTCAGATGTTTGTCATGCTTCTCCTTCTTCATTCCAGCAGGTGTCGATAACATTTAGTTAGAAGCATTCTTCCACTTATGTTTCGGTTGTACTGCTTGAACATTTCATTTCGATCAAATGGGAGGCATTCTTGGCTTAACTATATAATGTTCTTGTCAGCAGGATGCAGTTTCAACATATTCCGTATATTTGGGAGGAGAGATGCGGACGGACAATCTGATGTTCTGCCTCCTCCGGCATCAGAGGACACGCCTCCTTGGTCTGAAAATTGCACAAGCTGGCTTCTGTCTTGTTTCCAGCTAGAAGATAGCCCAAACCAACCTGCTCCTGCTGCAGGTATGTATCTTAAAAAATATATGCATCGTTAATAATTATCTTGCAATAGGTATTCTACTTCATCAGCTGAACAATTCAACATATTGCAGATCCACTGACGGTACCGCTGCTGTCCGGTATACAGAGCCCCAACAATACAACAACTAAATCTAGCTCGTCATATGTTCATTGTAGTCATGACACAGTTGTAAAACCAAAGCAGTCGACAGTCGAATCTTCTTCGGAGAACCAAGCTGCTGAAGGTGTGTAACTTATGTTCTCTAAGACCATTTTATATGCAACTGATGCTCTGTTTCATCAGCTGAGCAAATGAACACATGGCAGATCCAGCGACGTTGCCACTGCAGTCCGAGACGTGGAACTCCAGTGATACAACCACTAAAACTGAATCTAGCACATCCTATATTCATCATAGTCATGGCGCAGTTGTAAAACCAGAGCACTCAATAACCGAATCATCGTCGGAAGATCAGACGACGACAACCACCACAACTAGGAGCACGAAAGCAACAGCTACGTCATCCTCTACAACCACATCAAAAGCAGCTAACACATCATCTCACACACAGTCTGCTACAGGTTTGTCGCGTGCAATGTTGTTTTGTTTTATGGATTCACATATGTGTACTTTACCGGAAAGAAGCCGCAATGGCTACATTTGCATATAAGCGCAACATATATGCCAAAGAAGAGTTTGTAGAATTTCATGGGGTATATATACCAACCTACACTTCTTTTTTCATGAGATTACAAACCATCCAATAGATCATGATGCTTAACTTCTCCATGTTAGTTGCATCATCACAGTTTATTTAGGACTAGTTTGTCAGTGTAGTGGACTAGCGTAACAAAAAAAGTAGAAACTTCGCGTGCAGGGATCTTCCACACAGACACACTGGAAGTGATAACCGGTGAAATGCCTCCCCCGAAGCCCGCCGGTGGTGCTATCACGGATGGAAATCACCAACTACTTGGCCATGAAGGTAGGCCTAATAAAAAGTGGTCAGTTCGCATCAGCTACTGTTTTTCAGAGATGCAACCTGATAGTAGTAATTTTATTTGCTCAGATGTTCACAAAACTGCAACGACTACATTCGAGAATGGCTTTACAACCCATTCAGTTCACACATCAGGAGCGAAGGTCGACGGCCCGAATGTGACAAATATTGCGAGGGGTGACATACCAAATCCGCTGATACCTCAAGCAGCAAATCCGCCTCATGTAGCAGTGTCGGTCTCTGAAGATGTGAATCCGGCTGCTCCTAGCCCCCAACAGAGGGATGACTGGGATATACTGAAAGCTATAGTGTATGGAGGCTTAGTGGAGTCAGTCACCAGCCTCTCCGTTGTTTCGGCGGCAGCATCAAGCGGCGCCAAAACATGTCAGTTACTTTCTCACTTCTTTCATTCAAATGTTTGCTTCATCAATTCTAATGTATGGACACTGATAATAATAAATTGTTTCATTTTGATCCTCCTCGTGAAATGAAAATTCTTTTCTTCACTTGCAGTGGACATATTCATCTTGGGCATAGCCAACCTTATTGGAGGACTCCCACTCATTTTTCACAATGTAATAAACTTCTCTCCTCACTGGATGTCCCAATGTTTTTACAGAAATCTCACCCGAAAACTAACATATCATTTCTCCGTCGATGACAGATCGCCGATCTGAGAGACATCCGAGACGTGAACGACGACAATGAGCACGTCGGACACTACTGGCTGCAGCTCGGAAGGCGGTCGAAAGCCCGGCTCCACATGGTCCTGGCCCTGCTCTCATACATGGTGTTCGGGCTGCTTCCACCGGTCATCTACGGAATGTCGTTTCGCGAGAGCAACGACAGGGAGAACAAGATGATGGCCGTCACCGGCGCTTCGCTCGCGTGCATCGCTCTGCTGGCGCTCGGAAAGGCGCATGTCAAGACAGCACCCAGGGCATACTTCAAGACCCTAATGTACTACCTGACCATCGCCGTGAGCTCGTCGGGGCTGTCGTACGTCGCCGGCGTGCTGATCACGAGGCTCCTGGAGCACTTTGGTGTCGTCGAGCAAGGCAGGTCGGCTGCTCCTGCTCCTCCAGGCCGGTGGTTCCCTCATTCAGAGGGTGCACAAACATCTGCCTGGGCCTCATTCTGAAGTCTGAACTCTGAAGTCCATGGGAACACTGGTGCAAAAAAAAAGAAGACATGTATGAGTCCAAAGAGCAAGTGCCTGAAGATATGTAGGAGGTGCACACTAGGAGATGTAGCACTAGCTAGATTACCTTGTGCCACATCTTCTAGTTGGGCTTCAGTTAGTACTAAAACATGAAGGCACACATTAAGACGGTAGAAACATCTTATCTTATACAGTATTTACTATATAATTGGAGGCACCATACGAGTCTTTACGCTAATCCACATCAGCAACATTAATATAGCCATTAGAATAAAAAAATTAATGGTCAAGATATATTAGAAATCCCTATAAAAATTTAACAGAAAAAGTAGAACGTACATCAAGAGGATGAAACCAGCACGTACATATTAGAGTCCTCAACAATCACGTTAAGCTTCCCACGTGCTTTCCTTTGTGATGAAAAAAAAATCCTACATCAAAGAGTCCTGAACGCCTAAGTTTCCAACAAGAAAAAAAAACAGTTTCAACATTTCAACCTATAGAATAAGTCAACGTGCCTTCTCCCTCTGAGGAAAAACAATACTACATACAATGATTTAATGGTCAAAATCTATTAGACCTCCGGAGAAGTTTTTTTAATGAAAAACTAGCAAAATCATAAACAGATTAAACCAACACGTACATTATTTGCAAAAAAGAAAAACAACGCGTACTTGGAACAGTCCTGAGCAACCACGTTACGTTTCAACTTACACAAAACCCATGTGCATTCCTTTGCAATCAAAAAAAAAAAGATAGGTCACTAAAGAGACCTCAACGTCTACGTTTCACTTTGAAAAAAGAAGCCCTGCGTTAGAAAAAGAAGTCTATCTAAAAAAAGAATGTGTCCATGTCCCAGTTATTAGCACATGCAAAAGAATATGTTCCTGTTCCCTCCAAAATTGAGTACAAATGTTCCTATTCCTTAAAAAATTAGGACACATACAAATAAATACTTGCCAAGCATCACGTTGTAAAAAGTGAGACTCATTACCGATTGAAAATAAATTCAATCCTACCTTATGACATAAAGACACAGGGAATAATAATAAATATATGAAATTACCTAATTGTAACATCACCAAGAAAATATACATAAATTGTCACGTACAGGAAAATAATCTGTGAATATAACCTGTAAATTTTATGGGTATTTTAAATTGGGACATTGCACGAAAACGTCCTTTAAAATTGATCAACCTTACTGTAAAAAAATATAATTAATGTTATTGGACACATATTAGGATTTCCACGCACACATCATATGTGTCCAATAATATTGATATTATTTGTCAACAATCCATTGTACTCCCTCCGTATATAAATATAAGCCTTTTTTAGGGATTTATATACGGATAACATACATATGTACATAGACGTATTTTAGAGTGTAGATTCACTCATTTTGCTCCATATGTAGTCTTTATTGGAACCACTAAAAAGGCTTATATTTAGTAACGGAGGGAGTAGATGCAAATTTCATTGCAAGGGAATCTTCTATTTCAGATTTTAGTCTAAATTGATCACAATACTTAAATATACATATACGTATTTGTAATGTTTAGGTGGAAACTGGCCATCACCTCAAATATATAGGGTCTGTCACTTTATATCAATTCTAGACTAATATAATTGACATTTTAGTATAAAATCTAATATGTGCATCACATTCTACTATAATATAATTCTAGACAAATATAATTGATTCTCTTTGAAAAATTGCATGATAAAAATAATATGAAATTGCACAATATTGTTAAGATAGACAATTCTCTAGCCCGTGCTGATGCACGGGTTGATGACTAGTACAATATAATTAGAACAGATGTCTCGTTGAGGTTCATATTTATTTTCAATAATTTCATATTCCATAATGGAAATGGACCAGACGCACAAAAAGAAGAAGAAAAACACAGAATAAACTGACATTCGAGCACTTTTATATCATTGCATTGTGTAAGCATACCAAGAAAAGGTTGGGAACTTATTCAAATATGCAAATCTATAATATATCTTTCTAATGGAGTCATCTTTGATATGAAATTCAAGTGAAAATTAAGTCTTTTGAAATAGGCATTCGTCCCACTTTATAAACAAATCCAACATCCATACAACCAGTTCAAGAGTACCAAAGAAACAAAGATGACCGGGGTAACATCACAATCACGCCCACAGAAAGCACAAAAGAAATAAGAAAAAATGCCACCAAGTGGCAGCTGGCTCAACGGCTCTGCGGAGAGGAGAGACAGCGGGCGGTAGCCAGAAGCACATCCAGCATGATTGCATGGGCCCAAGAAAATCGCTGTCCCGTTGTCTAGATAACGGGTGCCAGTGCTGCAAGAAAGCAAGAAACTTGAAGAGCGAGTCAGAGGCAGGTCGAGGGAAGACCCTCTCAATTACCATTTTATTATCTGGCGTCCACAATGTCCAAGACATCGGCACAAACACAAGCCAGAATAGGCGGCGCTGCAGCCCGGTCTGGTTAGCTCTTGTTTCGGGGAACCCCCCAAGTTCCAGGGCCTCGTGGACGAAACTTCAGAGGGCTCGTATCACCGTGCATGAGAATAGGATGTGGGACTCACCGACTCAGTCTCCGGGACATCACAGAGGAGGCATGCACAAGCCATTACCAGGCCCATGCCTCTTAAGCACCTCCGTCCTAGAAGGGAGTCGGCCCCGCAGCAATTGCCACACAAAGATCTTGATCTTCAGGGGAAACGCGGCCTTCCACAGAGGAGCGGTCCACAGAATGGTGGGCGTACGACATAACACATGGTATGTCGAGCCCACGGAGAATAAACCCAAAGCTGAAAGACTCAAAGAGATGGTGTCCGGATAGTCCCGGAGCACCGGCGGGAGGGTTACCCGCAACCTAGCCCACTCTACGTTTTTTGCCTGCCCAAATGAACATCGGGACAAGATGTTCTAATGTCCATTCTGGGAGGCCGCAGAGACCAACAGCATCAGATCAATGCAGATAGCAAACAAGCGTGGGAAGCCCACCTGAAGTGGCTCACCTCTAACCCAGGTATTAATCCAGAATAAGTTTCCTTCTCCATTATCTATATCAGTCATGTTACATGATGCCGAAATGCTAAATTCAAAATACAAATCTAGACACAGAAAATAACAAAAATGTAGCTACGAATAGTACCTAATGCAATGTGGTTTGCGATTTTGACCCATTAACAATATTAGCGCTGAATAATTTTCCCTTGAGATAATGTATCTCAAACTTTATGATACAATAGATGCATGCGACGTCCGTATCATGAATTTTTCTTATGGCATTTAGCAATGTTTATACAAGTCAAAATGCATAGGTGCACCCGGGGGAATGTCCAGTGCTCACAAGACATAGGTGCATGTTCACATTATTATATGTCTAGAATCACTAAACATTTCTTATCCAAACGTGTTCTACTCATAGAGAAACAAAAAAGAGAAATCCAGCATGAGTAGTGTCATGAAAAGACAAAACCGACACTACTCCCATCTAGATTTGACTTCTTTTATTCTCTATATGTGAAGTTTATTTTTTGTGGTGGGGTAAAAATCATTTGAATTTAACTTATTATCTATGTTATGGGAGCACCTGATACTTCCTCGCGCGCCGAGAATCGGAGTACTTCAGCAGCCCATTTATTGTGCGGCTCAGCTGAACGGTCATCAGCTCTCGCACAAAAAAAGAAAAGCTGCTCTTGCCTCTTCGCCAGTCCAAGCTGTTCACACACACATATAAGATTGGCAACACATTAACATATAAGACCCTACCAGTCCAATTGGTTAACATCTCTCTCATTATATATATACTCCAATCTAACCAAATTCGTTTTCATTCTATTTATTTAATGACATTAATCAGCATAGAATTAGGCTTCACTATCAGCAACCAAATTGTTGACAAATCTGACAGAAAGATACCCGATCTGATAAACAACATCAGCATCCGAATGATCTAACATGCAATTGTGTCTGAACAGCTCAAAGCAACAGGACAAACACCTGCAATATCTAGGACGTGCAACCGCATAGTAGCTGGATTTTAACCGATTAATTAATTAACTAGCTGGACGTGCAACATGGATTTTTTTTCCAGGGGTGCAACATGCAATTAACTCGATGGCATGGCAACTATCGTTTTCTAGCTAGCAAACCGACAAATGAAAAAGGACTTTTTCTTCAAATTATAATAATCCTCCTATTTGGAGAGATATATAGATAATAAAAATGTTGATGATTTACGACCATGGCTCAACACATGTCACTTTCTCTTACTCTTTCAGCTGTCTTTTGCTTACAAGAAGAAAACTTAGTTGATCATATCATTGGTGATCACTCTTCTTAAATGATGACAACTCAGACTTAGCTGTAAACCATGTGATCTTTTCTAGAAGAACTTATACCAATGTTCAACTTCCATTTATTTAAAGAAATAATTCTTTTATGAATCGGCAACCGATTTTGTTTCCACGGAGATTCGTACGTCGAGAGAACCGAATGTTTTTATTTGTTTTTATTTGGTACATATATTCTTTCTGCACCCGTCTTCTGATGTAAACCGAAGCAAGCAGGGGCTTGTTCACATGATAGTCTCACAACTAATCAACCACATGTACTCACCTGAGTTCAGTTCAGACCTCGAGACAGCGAGGACCATATAGATGCTAAAGTACAGTACTCCAGTTCAGCTCTCCTTTGCTATTTGAAACAGGCAAAAGCACAGTTGATTTCTAGTCAAGCGCATGCTCAACTAACTCACCTGACTTTCAAGAAGAAAACAGAAAATAAATAAATATGCATGGATGATTTCCCATCAGAGCTATGTCATCTCACTGACATCACAAAATAATTATTTCTTTTAAGGACTAATCAATCTTTGCCTCACATGATACACGATCTTCTCCTCTATCATGATCCAAAGTCAAGCCCCATCTCTACTTTGACAGCGTCCAGTGATTAATATTGTACTGCCCAGTATCCACCAGTGTTATATCTTCCATCTTTTTTCCGAAACTCGGCCCCTGAGGATTTCGATTTCTTAAAAAAGCAGAAGAGAGAATATGGATTTCCCAAATTTATGATAGAATAGATGCACGCAGCGTGGTTTCATAAAATTTTGTCATGACTTTTAGCAATGTTTTGATGAGTAAAAATACATCGGTTGGATATATATATATATATATATATATATATATATATATATATATATATATATATATATATATATATATATATATATATATATATATCTCCCTAATAATAAAGCACGGATTGGGTCTTCGGGTTCACCGTCACAATACGCTTTCTTCTCATGTCATAATACGCTTTTACGATTTGTATTGATAAAATCGTAATATAAACGAGGTGGTACTAATTTAAGAAAAAATCATCCCTAACGAAGCCCTGTATGCCTCAACCGGCTAGCATGGGCCTCAGCCCATCCAACGAATCTTCTGGCAAATTAAACTAACATGTATTTTTCTTTGAAACTAAATATATCTAACACGTAGCAGCCGCATGCGTCACGCCCCCATCACGACGGCACGATAAGTGCCTACGTGAGCCTCGCTCTCGCGCCCGACCCGGACGCTCCGGCGAACCTCGCCGGCCGGCGAGTCCAGGCCACTGTGTCCGCCCCTCCATGCCCTTCTCCTTTTCTCCCTCGAGCCCTCCTGGGTCCTCGGCTTCCATGCAGCCGTCGCGTCCGCCCGCTCCCCTCGGCTTCCACGCAGCACGCCGGCCAGGGAAACCACTTGGACGGCCACTCCAACTGCCGCACACCATCGCCATGGAGGAACTCGGGCTCCAGACTAGCTGCCCCGCTTGTGGTGGTGGCAGACGACGCCGGCAAGCCATGGTTGAGCAATGGACGGAGGCGTCATGGCAGGAAAGGCTGGGTCATGGTCGTGGTCGTGGTCGGTCGCGCAACTTCCTCTCAGCTCGAGCCCCGGTCGTGGTGGTGGCGGACGATGCTGGCGAGGTGTGGTGCAGCAATAGGAGGAGGCGCCATGGAAGGAGAGGCTGGGTCTTAGTTGTGGTTGTCATCCCTCGCGCAACTTCCTTTCAGCTCAAGCCCCGTCCGTAGTGGTGGTGAACGACGCCGGCGAGGCGTGGTACAGCAATGGGCGGAGGCGTCATGGCAGGAGAGGCTGGGTCATGGACGTGGTCATTGTCACTCATGCAACTTCCTCTCAGCTCGAGCCCCGCTCGTGGTGGTGGCGAACGCCGCCGACGAGGCATGGTGAGGCTATGGGTGGAGGCCCCATGGCAGGAGAGGCTGGGTCATGGTCGTCGTCCTGGTCGTTGGCTCAACTTCCCCTCAGCTAGAGCTCCTCCATGGCGATGGTGCGCGCGCACAGACATGTGGCTTCCTCAGCGCCTTCAGCGCGAAAGACAGCAGCTCCAGCGCGTCACCCAGCTCCGTGGTCACGGGCCTACAGCGTCATCAACTCCGTGCACCAACCTGAGCAGCAAGAACAAAGGACAAATACTCGTACATGGTTTCGGGTCCAGTCACGGATGCATGCATACGTGCATGGCTTGGTCATCCGCCTACGGTGAGCAATTGCAGACGGGCTTGATCCAGGCGACAGCGCGACGCATTGTGAGCACAAAAATGCTAAACGTACGGGCACCTACAGGCCCGTACGATGACCTTCCAACAAACTAAACACTGCCCGCCCCCCCCCCGATTTTCAGGGGATGGGGCCTGCTTTAGCAACTAAAATCCAATCACAAACTTCCACGTCACATTATTTTCAAGTCAACCTGTAAAAATCTGTATAATCCTGTACGTGTAGCATTACTGTTGTGAGCATCATCGATCAATAGTATACTGCATGCCAGAGTTCAAATTCATGCTAACCTCTATAGTAACCAGGGGAATTTCTATACTACTATATAGTGTATCAGTTTGAATTCAGGTATTGCAATGCATATCCGGCCGTTCCCCATCCGACGGCCAAAAGTGCTTGGATTCGCAGCTATAGTAGCGTTGAGTGTCATCTGGATCGTTCCAGAGGCATCCATGAAGTAGCATAGAGTCAAAACTATCTGGGTCATTCTGGAACCAACCAACTGCATGTCTGCAGCAGGTTGGAGCTAATTGAGTTTTCAGAGACCAGATTCCACACTCATCGCGTCCCCTCGGAGCAGCACAAATTATGTCAACAAAGTAGACTCGGGCAGCGGTACATGTGGTCGATAGGTAGGTTGCTTCAGTACTACTAAGTCTGACAAGGGGTAAAAGTAAGACGAAGAAATGTTATAAATTGGCTAGCTGACATTTTCAGATGATTCAGTTACAAAGATATGGATTTTCTAAATTTCCTGTTGCACCAAGATATCAACTAATTCTTTTCCTCTTCTTCTAATATCAACTAATTCTTTGAGTTTTAGAAAATATTTTTGTTTCATCCACTACACAAGTTACTACTCGAGCAACAACAGAATTTTGCTCTTACTAATCCACTCAGATTTGAAAGTAACTACACATGATATGAATTTTGGGTATGCGGAATGTTCTGTTTTTTTTTATAAAAACAGTATGCGGATGTTCAGTTTTTATTTTGTGGGTCCGTATGTTGAATATGAAACGCCTTACTCTTCCTGCCACAAATCTGATATTAGGATGGCCACTGTTATGTCAATATGGTTTTTCAGTGTTGTTTGCTTCCAAGATTGGAATCAAGGAAACTGATTTTGTAATCTCTCCTAATAATAAAGCACGGATTGGGTCTCCGGTTCACCGTCACAACACGCTTTCTTTCTGTGAATTTGCGCTTTCAATTTGAATTTAAAACATATATCCGAGGTGGTATTAATCTATCGCGGGAGCCAACGATCGATCGCTAGCTCGGCACGCACGATTGACCGCCACATGGGCCTTTGCTACTAGATGGGCCGGCCAGACTGTGTCCAACTTTACGTTTTACTTCTGTCCATGCCCAAAATACGCCGCCGGCTCTGACTCCTCCAACGCTCGCCGCCATGGCCAAGGATACGGTACACGAGCACGGAGGCGGGTGAGATAGTGTGGTAATTGGCGCCTCCCAGCAGCAGAGAGCGAGAGAGATTTAGTAGTTGACCATCACGCCGAGGGATGCAAGCAGCAACGGCACCCAGGTGCCCATGACGGCGAGTGGGGTGAGAAAGGGGCTACAAAAGCGTCAGAGTTGGAGGCGCGGTGGCTGGGAAAAGAGCCAGCGGGAGACGGGGCGTGTAGACGGCGCTCGGGCACTGGCGACGCCATGGTCTTATGGCGAGGCGGGCGAGCACATACATGAAGGCCGCTGGGGGCACGCTGCCCGGGCGAGAGGGGAGGCGCGAAGGAGGCGGTCGTCACCGGTGGCGGGGCCGGATGCGTCCGATGCGCGCGCTTGCCTGCAGTCAACGCAGACAGACATAGCGGCCTTCCATGGCAACGAGCGGCTCCGGGGGCGGCGACGGGTGGTTCAAGCGGCCGCTTCTGCAGCTACATGGGAGACGTCCAGCAGTGATTTTGTAGGATATCGACCCTAAACTATGGAAAACAAGCATCCGATGAAGAAGAGTTGTTCTGAAAAATGGGTTCATAACTTCATATGCTAAACTGAAACCATGCATATTTGAATAGCAGGATTAGAGGGTTTTTATTCAGAATCTAGAGTTTATCCAGCGTTGCATCATCAAGTAAAAGATTGTAGTTTGATTTCTCATGTCTGCTGCACTTGCAGGGTCAGAGTTGGTAGCCATCCCTAGACAGGGCGCTCTAGGGCGTGTTGGCGTGCTTGAGCAGACGAAACACTGATGTTAGCTGCAAGGTGGAGAAGGAATACGCCATTGATGGATTTTGGTAGCTCTGATGGCAACAGTTTCAACTTAGTAAGTCATATGTTGATATTCATATGACTGTGATCTCGGAAATAAAAATTCATAGGAAAGGAACAGAAACCTTCACTGAACATAGAGCTGTGTTGTACCTGTACCGAGAAAAGTTTGTAGAGTATGAAAATATGTTTCAAGACGAAACAAATTACGATTATTAGTCATAGCAGTAGTAGGAACGGATGAAAATTGTATTGCCGGTTTAGCAGGCGTGCTGGTGCTCACATACTTATCCATTGTGATATTATCTAACATGATTATTTGGTGTTCATTCCACATGTACCGAATTTGAAATTATCTAACATGCGGAAGGTATGTTTCAACCGCTGAGGTGTATCCCTAGCAGGATCTTCCTAGGTAGTCAAATGTACAATGTATAAAAAATTGAAGGGCGAAATTAAAAGAAAATGGCATAAACCATAAACCTCGGTAGGATCGGAAGGTGAAGATTTTGATGGAGCAACAAAAGAAAGGGGGCGAAATTAAAGGACTGTGGCATATTAAACCACAAACCTCAATAAGATTGGAAGTGGCAACACGAATGAGTCGCTTGACGCATAAGAGAATTTTGTTCTCCCGCTGTAACGCACGGTATATGTGTATATATATATATATATATATATATATATATATATATATATATATATATATATATATATATATATATATATATATATATATATATATATATCTCCCTAATAATAAAGCACGGATTGGGTCTCCGGGTTCACCGTCACAATACGCTTTCTTTCCGTGAATTACGCTTTCAGTTGAAATTTACACATATACGCGAGGTGGTACTAATTCGGGGAACCACGTCACAAAATTTTCGTGAATTTACACCTTCAGCGCCGTCTAACCAACCTGCCGCTCGCTGCAGCGCCCTGTCGGGCCAGCCCACTAACGCGCAACGCCAGCGGAAAATAATAACCCTAAAAATAAATATTGTTGCTCCCAGGAATCGAGCACACGCCGTAGGTTTGCCATACCCGCTCGTATAACCAGTACAACCACTTGACGCTACTGCTCCGTAGTACCTCGACAATTCTTAAAGACCATGTTGGCTTACGTGGTTCCAAAAAGTGAAAGTTCACAAATTTTTAAAAGTTTTCGGATTTTTACAAAAAGCAAAAGCTCACGTATTCAAAAAAGTCCACGAATATTGGAAATAGTTCACGAAATTTAAAAGAGATCACTAATTTAAGAAAGGTTCATGAGTTTAAAAAAAGTTCAGAATTCTAAAAAAAGTTTGCAGATTTGAAATTTTTTACGAAATATAAACACGTTCAAGCAAATTGAAAAAAGTTCACTAATTTGAGAAAAATTGACGAAATTTAAAAAAGATCGTGATTTATTTTAAAACATCAAGTCAACAAAAGTTCATCAACTTTTAGAAAAGTTCATTGAATTTAAAAAATAGTTCACTGAATTTGAAAAATAGTTCATTGATTTTGAAAAAAGTTCATAGACTTTGAGAAAAGTTAATCAAAATTTAAGGAAAAATCATCAGATTTAGAAAAAGTTCATCGAATTTGAAAAAGTTTATCAAATTCTGAAAAAGAGTTCATCAATTTTCAAAATAGGTTCACGAATTTTAAAATAACCACGCATTGAAGAAAATAAAAAAGGATGAGAATAATAAAAAACAAAATGAATAAACCGAACTGAAGAACGAAATAAAAAACAAAAAATAACTAAACACCAGCGTGGTGATGATCTAAAGGTTCGAATCTCCTTACTCCCGCACCTTTTTGAGCTTTTTTAGAAAAAGGAGAAAAAATTAAGATGTGCTGAGCCCACCAAGACGCGCTCTTCAGGCGCCCGTTTGCAAACGGGCGTTGAAGCGCCAAATAGGAAAACCCCGTGATCTGTCAGTCCGCACTACTACCTAGGCCTTGCCCTCGAGATCGCCTCACGTGGCTGAAGCATTGCCACTTGGGCCTCAGCCCATCCGCCATCCGCCGCAGAGTGGCCCAAAAATCTACTAAAATCTGCCAATGTCCATCGGACGAGGAACGGCTTCGAATTTAATTAGCGCCTGCTTGAAACGGGCGCTGAAGCGCCAAATAGGAAAACCCCCGTGATCTGTCGTCCGCACTACTACCTGGGCCTTGCCCTGAGATCGTCTCACGTGGCTGAAGCATTGCCACTTGAGCCTCAGCCCATCCGGCCATCCGCCGCGTAGTGGCCCAAAAATCTACTAAAAATCTGCCAATGTCCACCGGACGAGGAACGAAGCTTCTGAAATTTAATTATGGAAAACGCTAATCAGCCAGCGGATCGCTCGGCCGCCTCCGCCGCCTGCTCCACTTGCCACATGACCTCCTGGGCACACCCTCAATCTAACAGGACCTATGTTGCAAAAAGATTCTGCAAAAAGGAAAAAAAATCCACAACATGACCTCTCTTGCAGAAGCTTCTGCAACATAGTCGTTGTTGCAACGGATCCGCCGATCGATGCGTAGCGTGCCCCTTTAATTATTGAATATGTTAGTGGTTTGATTTCAAGACATAATTTTATTATCCCGTTGCAACGCACGGGCCCTTCTGCTATAATCTCTATCTCTATCTCTACCTAATAATAAAGCGCCGTGGGTTTCTGGTCATCCGTCGTCGCTGGCGTTTTGCGAAAAAGCCCCTCGGTTTATAAAAAATCAACCCGCAGTCCCTGTTTTAGTGTGGGCCTCTATATAACGTTTCATTTTGCAAAAACCCTCAGACTCATTTGAATTTCACTCGCTGTCCTCCCGTCATCTTATCCATTCCTCCCGCGGTAACGGCGGCGGCACGCCTATTCCGTCGTCGCTGCCGACGGCCGCCGCCGCCGTGGTGGCTACGGCGAAGGTGGTCGCCCAGACGGCTTTTAAGCGCATTCATGGCGCGCCATTATGGCGGGCGAGGCGCTGGGGACGCCGCCGCTGCCGAGCTTCTGTCTAGCCCGACGAAGCTCGCTGACGCGCTTCGCCTGCAGGCCGGGCGCCGAGGAGGCGCTGCAGCCCGGGTGGCTCTACTTCGCGAGCTCCACTTCGACGCGCCCGCCCGTGCGCTGGCGGCCGAGGAGGCGCTGCAGCCCGGGTGGCTCTACTTCGCACTGCCCATGTCCATGCTCCGCCGGCCGCTCTCCAGGCAGGAGATGGCCGCCCTCGCCGTCAAGGCCAGCTCCGCGCTCGCCGTCGCCAGCGGTAAGGGGTGGAAGGTTGCTCGGGTGCCGCCTCGCGCGGGAGGATGGAGTCCCTGACGAATTTTTGCTCCCGTGTTTGATTTGAATTTCTGACGGAAATCCTGCTCCCGTGTCCATCTCAAACTCCTGCTCAGGTCTCCTTCTCAAACAAAGAAACCGTCCCGACCCGGATTGGAGTTCGCTGCTATAAGTTGAATTGTTCTTGGCCCGAATCATGAACCAGGCCAGCGCCACCAGCGAGTAGTGCACCGTCGCTTATGCTCCGCATCATGTCGCCTTTGAGTACGCTGGAGGAACAGGCACCGAGTTCGCTTTTGAGTACGCCGGAGGAACCGCACCGAGTTCGCTTTTGAGTACGCCGGAGGAACCGCACAGTGTTCGCCGAATTCTTGGTCCGAGAAGCACTCGAGTCCAACGCTGGCTACAACACAGGTATGTGATGCCTCGACCTCCCTCAAAACAGCCCTGCTGTTGCCCCTTCCTCAAGCTTTTGTGTGTTCAGAGTATCTGTATTGTTTGATTTTTTGCATGCACTGTGGCTGGACATGATGTTGGCAGTGTATATCTTCTAGGCCAATTACTGAATAAATCTGACCATGGTTGATTGCGGCAGTGTACTGATTGCTTAGTATAGATTGAAGCAGCTTATGCATTGGTGGGGCTGACAACTGAAGGAACTGCCCTGTTGTTGCCCCTTCCCTCAAGCTTTTGTTCTTCAGAGATTTATTTAGAGAGATGGTAACTGAGCAGTAGGTTGTTTTCTGTATTGTTTGATTTTTTACATGCACTATGGCTGGACATGATGTTGGCAAATACACTAGAGATTATGCTGCAATCTAGCATATATCTTCTAGGCCAATTACTGAATAAATGTGACGATGTTTGATTCGGCAGTGTACTGTTTGCTTAGTATAGATTGAAGCAGATTATGCATTGGTGGGCCTGACAACTGAAGGAACTGCATCCTCATGGTGGCGCCGCGTTCCCTACTTTATTGTCCATGCTTCATAACATTTTCTCAAGAATAAAAATCGTGACATGCATCCATGAGCACTCCTCTTGACTTGATTGTGTGCTGTAGGGACTGAAAGCCTACCAGTAATTGGGGTGGTCTGCCACTGAACATCCTCTCCAGCAACACCACAAAATACATACAGTTCCCTTTGATGTTTACATATAGCTTAAATTACAGATGTTTTTCCATATATTTAACTTCCAGATTGTATATGTATTGATTGTTAGATAAGGTAGTAAGATTTGACAACTATTGGCCATACAGGTATCTGAAAGTGGTACTTGAGCCATATTTCTTAGTTACACGGTTCTCATTCTACCATGGACCCCAGCTGTCAAGTTTACCCAATCTTTTTCTTATCGAATTGTTATTTTAATTCTCTCCGATTATTATTTCTGTGACACACGCACACGCACATCAATGCAGAAGATAATACATGTCAATATTCCACAAATCCTATATAATTAACAATAGAAATCATGTCTGGAAAATTTGCTGAACTTGTGGTGTACACTAGAGATCATGGGCTGAGACAATGCAATAGAAATCATGTAGAGGCTGGAAAATTTGCTGAACTTGTGGTGCCTGTGTTCCTTCTGACAGTAGTTGTTTTATGGTGCTTGTGAGGCGTCGACCACTGGTGTTACTTCTTTCAAATTACAATGTTTTCTCGATTACCCAGATGAGTTAATTCAGAGGTTACTATCAAATCAATGTGTTCTCAGGTTCAGTATTAATTAGGGAGTTGCTTTTGGCACAGTAGTTCGAGTTTTCAGATTTTAATTAGCATGCATCAGGGTAATTCCTAATTAACAAACGGTTGCCAATTAATTGGGGAGTTGATGGTTAGGATTGAGGAGTCACTGATAACTAGCCTGCTTTTAAGTATCAGTTGCTAAACAGGCAAATGCCTATGGGATTGTTGCTGGCATAGTAATATACATCAATAGGTTTCTTGTTTGTTTGCAAGCACTGATGTGAAACTGCTATCATGACGTCATGTCGAGTTCTTTGGATATTCAGGCTTATCTCTTTATTCTAACGATAATGCATTTTTTATAGACCTGCATGTAGGATAATTGGTTTTGATGTCTCTGTTGTGTGTGCACTTGCAGGTCCCAAAGATGTCTCGATAGAACTCGGTGGAGGCCAAGGAGATTCGCTCTCGGACATGCCACCAAGAACACTTGATGATAGCAACATGCACACTGTAAGTTTCCCCCTGCAAATTGCATATTTTGATATATGTTGCTGCTGTGAACATTTGTTGTTGTTAAATAGAGCAAGTCAATTTAGTTCAGCACTCAACAACTGCATCTACCTTTATATATACCCTAAGTGGGTTTTCTAAAGCAGTTTATTTATGTTGTAACTGCAGAAAACAGATGACACCTCCGAAATGAACATTCCAGAGGATTTCGATAACCGACCTTAAAAAAAAGCAAAAATTTCTGAATCAGGTGTTTTGGAGTCATCACCAATGTCACCAACTATGTCAAGATCTAATCCAATTTCTGAATGTTTTGAATCGATTGTGCCGAATCGAAAAATCAGATAGATCATGATCCATTGCCATCACCTCCATCACCTTCTAGCTCGACATTAACTCCTGTTTTAATATTACATGATGTCAAGGAACCAGATCCAAATAAAGGGATCAAAGTTGATGAGACATATGATTATCTCCCACAAGGTATTTATTTATTTATTTATTATGTATACTTTCGCATTTTATATATTCTTAAAAAAAATTATTTTATGCAGACTATACATTGACCGACCATGATCTATGTGCTCATATAGCAATAGAATCATCTTTGAGTAAACAATTGCTCGTGGAGATAGATGGAAGTTGTGTATTGCAAAATCAATTGATGTGCCTGCTAAATGAAAAGGAGTGGATAAATGATGATGTAAGTACCCTTACTCAAACTGGAAAAATATTCTAATCACTTATATCTATTAGTAATGTATTTTTAAATTTCAAAATTATAGGTGATCAATGCATATATATGTTGTATAAAGGACCAAATACATCTCCAGAATGATAATAAAGTATATTTTGAGAGTCCATTTGTTACCTCACTATTTAAACGAGATGGCGAACTTGGAATACAAAAAGATAGTGCCTTCATGACAGAGACTGTCGTCGAATATATGCAACATGACATGGTAATATCCATATTCATAATTTACATGTTCTATGTTTCATACATTTTCATCTATTATTTTCCTAATTATTTTTATTACAGATTAAACTTCCAATAAATGCCAACAACACACATTGGTATTTAGCTGTTGTGAATACAAAAAAACGTGAGGTTCAAGTACTGGACTCATTGTGCTGGGACTTTGACCGTGATGATCTCGCTCATACGGTTAGTTACAAAACCATTTTTAATATACTTCGCTAATGTGTATCATTTCTAACCATTATTTTTTTTTAGCTACGAGGAGTACAATTTCATTTGGACCTTCTTAAAAGTCAAAACTTGGTAAAAGACAATTGGAAAGACGTTGATCTCACTGAATGGAAGATCACAGAACAATTACAAAAGGCAATTCAAACAGACAGTTCTTCATGTGGTTTGTTTATGATCAAATTTATGGAATATTTCACCGGATGTGCACTATCTTACCCAATTACACAGGTATATATCTTTTAAAATTAAAAAGTATGTTAATTTCCCAGAAAGTATGTTATTTTTTAAATAATTTACTAATAATTCTTTGTGTTGTACAGGAAATGATTACTTCATTTAGGTTTAAGTTAGCCAGCATACTATTATGTTGGAAAACAAACACTGCAGCAAGGACTACAATCGTTGAAGAAAGTAACGATGACACTAATGGAGATCCTGATGATGTTCAAATATTAGAAAGCCTAGATGATATAAAAATATCAAAGAAAAAAATCCCATTATCTGTTGAAAATAAATACAGATCACTAATATCTATTCTTTCTAATATGAGTGTACATGAATTAACAGCTGGACTCTGTAGCTTCATTAAATCAATCAATTACACTGAGATTTTAGAGTAAGTCATTTCAAATTAGTTTTGCAATTTTAAATTATCTTACTTATTTTCGTAATGGTTTATTTTATTAATTTTGTCATTATCAGGAAAGTATGGATCCAAAGTTCAAAGCCATATCCGATTAGCTTGTCTCTCAGAAAACTACAAGAAATGCTGAAGGATGATTTACACATGAGGTACAAATTCTGTCCCGAGGCCCAGCTTTTAGGTTGTTCCGCTTTCTAAATCTCCTCTCGTGGGCCTCGGGCCGAGCTGATGTGGCAGCCCGGCAATAGGAGAGTGGGCTTAGGGAAAAATTATTACGCCGCAAAGGTATCGAACTCACAACCTCTTCGTCCTTTCTAAGAAGGCAACCAGCGAGCTAGCTTTTCCTTATGTTAAAGAATGTTAATTGTCACGCACCAATTTATATACGTGTGTATGTAGACAATTAACAAGCCCTAAGATGAGGTATGGGATTAGACGGTCGGAACGGATAATTAAAAGGAAAATGAGGTGCATGACGTTGCATACGTGCATTTTAAAAAAAGGAATTGCGGGCTATGAAAGGAAGGATGGATTTGAGGATTATTTATATGGGATGCAATGATATTGCCATACATTAAAGGATGGAAGGAGTTGGATGATTAAAAGGAATGAGATGCATGGACGTCTACATGCATTGTAAAAAGGAATTGTGGGCTATTAATGGGAGGATCTATATGAGGATTATTATGGGATGCAAGGATGGAAGGAATTGTGCATGAAAAAAGATGGAAGGACACGTGCATGTTGCAAGACACTTATATGAAAAGGATGCATCCATGATTTCATGGCTGCAAACAGGCTGACAGTGGAACCGAGCAATTTTCCTAAACCTCGATTCGCGCACCTGCCCGCCGGGCGGTGGCACCATCGGATGTCGTATCGCTGGGGTGGGCGCTTTGAAGGATCGGGCAATTAGTGTTTTCTTCGCATCAAGCACGAGGTGTTGTGCTTGCAGATGCACACCAATTTATCCTTCTCATGCATCTTCTCTCTCGAGTTATTAGTTCCTTTCTGCGTCTCGTGTCGTGAAAATTTGATGCCCTCTTTGATGATTTAAAAATAAATTGCTCGATATCTATAGCCAATATTAGATTTTAATTCAAAGGATTTGATTTTAGTAGTTTAGCTCTGTCTTCACATATATAAATAATTTATCGAAGATTTGCGAAACAACATGTGGTTAGATGGTTAGGTGGACAGTGGTATCCCCAAAGACACTAGGGTTCAAGTCCCGATGCTCGCATTTATTCATGAATTTATTTCAGGATATCCCGTGATCCGTGTTCAGTGGAAGGAAACGTTTCCGTCGACTACGAGGCGCCTTTGGTGATTTCGTCAATCTTAAGATGATATGTCGGCTCGGTCTCTCGGAGGTGCTCATCGTTGTAGGATGTGCGTGTGTGTTTATAGAGATGAGTGTATGTGTGTATATATAAGCGCATGCGTCTGTATTGTGTTCAAGAAAAAGATCAAAGGAGTTTTTTTTCCTACCCACACATAGGCCCCAATTCTTGATTGATTTTTCTTTACGAACCGCTAATTCGAGCCGTAAAAATCATGCACGTGCTCGTCATTCAAAATATACTCATCACCGCAAATCTATGTCATGCTTGGTGAGAAATTTTCAATTATTCACACCAATATACTAATCTAGATACCGCCAACAATTTAGACATTGTCCCTCATCTGATTATTTTGTTGGCTATAGACCAAGATCTGCGACATATGTGGACGAGAACCAGATGTTGCCAACTCTTGCATCACCTTGATGAGGTCATCGGAATGCCGTCCCCAAGTTAAAATGTTGTCACTTAGTTAGCATCATCCTTACAAGTTTAGAGCAGCGAGCCTCCAAAGCTTCGTCTTCCACCTATTTTCTCACCAGTCGTTTCATAAAAACCTTTTGCAGCGTTATATTTTTTCTACACTCGTTGCAACTGTTTAATTAAATTGGATTGGGGCTGCATGAGACAAAGGAAAGAAGATTGTTGGTACTGATCTAATAAGGAGATTAGGACATGCACGCCCTAATGGGAATGTAGGTTGCATGAGATGGAGACATATTAAGGTCGAAAGGCCTTACGGATGTCGTCGGGTCGGTCCGATGAATTTTTTGGTGGACACATCTCAACATCCTTTCCTGCTGCAACGCACGCATTTATTTTGCTAAGATATATATATCTCCCTAATAATAAAGCACGGATTGGGTCTCCGGGTTCACCGTCACAATACGCTTTCTTCTCATGTAATAATACGCTTTTACAATTTGTATGGATAAAATTTTCTATATCTGAGGTGGTACTAAATTCAACGCGCAGTCCGTTCGTACTTCGTAGGGCCTGTGCCTCGCTCGATTTTTTCGCACGCAGCCTGGTACTCGCTTTGCTGGCCCAGTGGGCTTCAACGATCAGCCTAATAAAAAATAAAAACAGGTGCTCATGTGTGATTCGAACACAGGACCTCCCATTATTATATCAGAAAGAATGCAACCAGCTGAACTCTGTTCTGTTTGTGTTAGAAACCAAGTTCCTTCCCAAATAATTAGTCCCACCTCGCTTCTTTGCACTAATCTTCACCAACTTAAATATGGACGTGTTAAACAAGTCAACAAGTATTATGTGAAATGTGTTTGGCCGTTGTTCGCACCTACGGGCGTAGGGACCCAAGCGGACAATCATGTCCATCTAGCCGATCCAAACATACGAAAAATAGACAAAATGGAAGTCCATTTGCGTCCCTGCGTTGGAGTAGTTCGGTTACTTATTCCAACTTAAACCATGCACAGTCGGATGTCTACGATGGCGTGGCGTCAGCCTTCTCGTACAAGTGACATGAAGCCGGACGAGGAGGTTGTTGGTGTTAAACACGACCTGGAAGTTCCATATGTGTACGTGTGCGACAACCAACAAGTGCATATATGTGTCCGTGTAGGTTTAGAGTTAGACACCAAGTAAAATTAGTATTGGCGAGTGCGGCGTTTCGGTGCCCGGGTGCATCTGCACCCGTTCAAAAAAAAATTCGTAAAAAATTCAGAAAAATTCAAAAAATTCCGAAAAAAATTGAGGTGGTGGACAATTTGATGCGTGAGGAGCGCCCCAATTTTGAAAACATTTGGACTTATGTGCAGCTCTCAGCAAAAAAGACAAATCAGACCAAAACAGTATATGAACAGTACACATTTTTACAGACCTCCAATTTGTCTTTTTTGCTGAGAGCTGCACATAAGTCCAAATGTTTTGAAAATTGGAGCGCTCCTGACGCATCAAATTGTCCACCACCCCAAATTTTTTTGGAATTTTTTGAATTTTTTTAGTATTTATTTTGATTTTTTTGGTGAGCGCAGGTGCAGATGAGCTCGGGCTCAGATTTGGATTTTCGAGTATTGGCTAGCTACCTAATATATATGCATGTGTACCCCGGACCAGCTTGTAACTTGCACCATGGATTTGTGAAGGAAATACATTACGCCGGTGTGTGTGTGCGTACGCGCGTAGTAGTATGTTACAGCTGCAACTATCGATCAAAGCAAGGATCGATCTGGTGCTGTTGTACGTGCGTGCTGCTTTTGCTACAATCAATCAAGTTGAGGCTAGCTTTGTGCTGCGTATTGCTTCGGCTGCTTGGGGTACAAACCAGGACAATCAGCAAGCTTCGCTTGGTCGTCGATCGTCTCCTGTCGTCGGAAAGTACTCGGCGTTAGGTCTGGGCCAACAGAGGCCGATCCCACGGACACTTGGTCTAGGTACTTGTGGTGTGGTGTGGCCTGACTTCTTGGTGCCCGACACGCAGCCTGATTATGTGCGCGACCTTCTCACCGCCGGCAGCCTGAAAGTCTTCAAGCTCGCTTGCAACCTCCCCAGCGTCCGCAGCACTAGCAAGGCAGACAAGGAGGGGCTTCTTGGGCGCTGCAAGTCTCAATGCCTTGATTTGAACGTTGCCATTTTTTTATCCCGTTGCAACGCACGGGCTCTTTTGCTAGTATATATATATCTCCCTAATAATAAAGCACGGATTGGGTCTTCGGGTTCACCGTCACAATACGCTTCTTCCTGTAATTTTACGCTTTCAATTTTTTCATCTATATTAATTTCGCTATCCGAGGTGGTACTATTTTATCTTTTTGTTAGTCTGCCCGTCCGCTGCTTGGCTGGGCCTGCGACCATCAACTGGGCCATGTCTACTTGGGCCTTCAGCTCCTGCCCCGCTAGCGTAATCACAAAAGATTCACGTGTGTTTGCATCATCAAATTGTGTAAGTAACGGACTCACGCAACGAGGAAAGACCCGGTTCTCTGCGTCGATATAAACTAGGGCACCTGACTCCACGATCAAATTGCCCGGACCTCTCTTCCGGGACCTCGTCTCATCCTTCGCTCGCTCCTCTTTTCTCGAGAGACTAGGGTTCGCCGATCGGCTCGGCTTGGCTGCCATCGCGAGTCCCCGCAAGCTCGGTTTGATCCTACCTCACCGCAACCGGGCAAGCACGATCCCAAACTCGCGCGAAGGAACGATCGAGCTCCATGGCCAAGCGCTGGATCGGTATAGAGCCGCAGACTAGAGGTGGTGGTGAACCATGAGAGCTTCGTGGATTCATCGCGTCCTGTGCTGGTCTGGCTGTGAAGGAGGAACACTCACCCAGGATCGACGTCCAGCATGATGATGATGACAACAAATAGAACCAGACGCTGGGAACCGATGAGGACGATAGGGCCAGTAGCATTGGCCGAACCGACTTACTAAAGGCCGCTTATGAGCCAATCAAAGCCACTTCCGAGGCCCAATTAGTGCTCTTCTTCTCCAACTACAAATAGTCCTCTACAAGTTTTACGTTGTTATTGGCAGGTAAATACGTCGTACAGTGCCCCTGAGTGCCTTGATTCTCATCCATGCCGGATGCAGTTGTTTGTTTACATATAGTATCCATGCGCCTGTTTATCTCCGTCGACAGTTGTGATCAGTTCTACTTTGGGCAACGATCTGCCGACGGCGAGGCAACGTGGAGCGATGGAGGTAGTGGTATGCCATGGTCGTACAATCCTATGGTAAGCATGTGTTGATCTCGCCGGCACGGAGCCGCCGTGGACTGTTCGCCGGCGCGACGACGAGGAGGCAGATAACAGCCATCACTGGAGCAGCTAAAACCGTGCCCTCTCCGGCCATCAAGCTGGAACTCTCTCCAACCCAAAACTTCCATCAGGTACTTGTGAAAGAATGGCGTTGCATGCTTACGTCGTGGTGTTGATCGACGTCTCTTTGACCTTAGGAGCATGCATGCTCGGAGTGGACGACAGCTTCATCATCTCATCCATTTTGGTTTGTTCTCTACACGTGTATGTAAGGAGGTGACGGCAAGTACTTGACGGCGGAAGCTTTATCATCTGCTTTTGTCTTATTTTTGTCACTGGATACACACGGTGCGTATCTACTGATGTATGCAATGGTGTAAATCATGCAGGTTTGATATACATATGCCCGTCCTCAAAAACGGCTGGTGAGTTTGTAGAGATTGGTTTTTAGCTCAGGTATCCCGACACCCTCATGATTCATGAACAGTAATATTTTTGGCGAAATAAATCTGAAACTTCGTGACATAAAAAACGGCTGGTGAGTTTTGTAATTCATGAACAGTAACTTCAAAAAGATAGAAAACAACATATAAAAAAACTGAAACTTCAATTTTTTGGCGAAATAAATCTGAAACTTCATGACATGAAATATTCTCAATCTTTACAAACTTGCAAGTTTGATGCATAAATTCACGGGCAAATTTCTTTTTAAGTTTGATGCAGAAAAAACATTCGAATAAGATGGAAGATTGATTTGGGCTTCACTTTTATTCGCATTTGAGGGGACGGAAAAATAAGGAGAAACCGAGAAGGAGAGATGATTCGAGCCTAGGCCATTGAGTGCTTTGTGTTGAAGTAGAAGGTGTGGACCTGCTTGGGGTAGGGGAGGGATTGATGCATACTTATGGGCTTACAATTATGTGACATTTTCTTCCGTTGCAACGCACGGGCATATTTCTTATATAATAATAATAATCTTTCCCTAATAATAATCAAGTATGAATTGACTTTGTGGGTTCACTCTCACAATACGCTTCTTCTCATGAATTTACGCTTTCAGTTTCTTTTCTATATCCAAGATGACTCCGTCGTTCTTTTTTTATGGTCGCTTCCTTAAAAAGGACAGAGAAAAAGTTGACATTTTGAGGATTCAAACGCGGGTTGCCAGAAAAGTGCATAGAGCAAACGACCAACTCAGCTAGACGATTATATGTTTAGAAGAACAAGGATTAACCTCTTAGTCTATCACGCCAGGAGGACTTTCGGCCGCCAGGCCACATTATTCCGGCCCACCCTGCCGAAGGAAGGCCACACAACCTAACGGGGCTAAGCTGGCCCACAGCCTGGTGCAAAAAAGTATTCGATAGTGGGCTGAATTGAATTCTGAACCACATATACAATAACTAGAGTCGCTACCAACTTGCATAGCTCGTGGTGTGTTATATTTAGACAGTTGATTCACCTTTTAAATAGTCCCATACCGTTCCCTTAAACTTAATCTTTGTAATTTATATACATCTTCGAATTTTCTCGGTATCAAGGAGCCATCTCGGGAACCAATAAAAAAGGAAGATTTCATGTGGAAAGAAAAGAGGAGGGGGATTTCATGTCCTGTGGCAGAATAAGGAAGGAAAGAGGGCAGGGATTTCATCTCTAGACAGAGAAAAAAATGGAAAGAGGAAGTTGTCCCATAATAAGGTAAGGAAGGAAGATACAGAAAACTAAAAAAGGAAAGAGAGGGTCTCAATGGCACTAACGTCTCCGTGCATGGAATGCCAATAGTAGCAACGGCATTAGGCAAGTTGAACTATATATCTGAATTGTTGACATCAAATTTTAACTCAAAAGCAAATTATGTTGGAATTGTTTAACATGCGCAAAAAAAATACTATGTCTAAATCAATAAACAGGACGCATTCTATATTGGTCATGTACAATATTTTTTCTAAGAAAAAACAAATCTTTGCTCTTATTTTTCTGCTCTACACACTAGCGCCCGTTACAAACTCTTCCAATGCTCCTAATAAAAATAATTTTGGTCACCAAAGCACAAGCAGTCGGACTCCCTGCTGTGTGCGACACAAACTCCGCACTTTACTTTGTTATATTAGCCACTGATGAAGGATCTTTGTATGCTCCTAATATCATTGCCCCGCAAAAAATGCTTCTAATATCAATGGACAAATAGTGCTATGCTACCCGGTCCCTAAACCTAGCCAACACTGGTTCATAGAAATCTTTGTTGCCTCCGAAGTGAAGCTAGAATGTTGTACTAAGACTTTACTATTTTTATTATAGTGTGATATTTTTGAGGCATCACTAAGCAACGTCAACAAATACGTGTAGAGATACTCGCGACCATGTAGATATTTCTGTGATTTAAATTGCACACACCTACAGTAAACTTACAAATTCCTTTCACGGTTATATTTTTGCACAACACATCTTTTCATGTTGTTTCTCATGTGGCAGTGTGGAAGATTTCAAAGAGTTTACTGATGTCGCCATGTCTGGCAGTCGGTCGTGGGAGGAGGAGGAGGGGGAAGGGTCTTGAGCTATTGGGCTAAGGAAGTATGGTTTTTTTTTTCCCCGCAGAACGCACGCAAGATTTATCTTAAAAGATATATATAGTTGGTCAGCCATCACCTCTTGCCTCTTCACCAGTCCGACGTGTTCACACACAAACATACAAGATCTTGCTTCGTCTGGCGTGTTTATACACATTGAAATATAAGACCCTAACAGTCCAATTGGTTAACTATATTTTAATCTCTCTCATTCTATATAGTTCAGTATGTATCAAACCAAATTCGTTTTCATTTTACTAATGACATTAATTGGTGTAGAATGAGCATTCACAATCAACAACCAAATCATTGACAAGTCTGACAGAGAGGTACCTGATCTCATAAACAACATTAGCATCCGAAAGATCTAACATGCAATTGTTTCTGAACAGCTCAAAGCAAGAGGACAAACACCTGTAGTATCTAGGATGTACAGCCGCAGAGTAGCTGAATTTTGACCGATTAATTAACTCCACGGCATGGCAACTGTCGTTGTCTAGCTAGCAAATGGACAAATGATTAGGAGTTCTTTTGTTCAAATAATAATAATCCTCCTATTTGGAGAGATATATAGATAATGAAAATGTTGATGATTAACGATGGCTCAACACATGTCACTTTCTCTTACTCTTTCAGCTGTCCAGCTCCCCATATCTTTTGTTTACAAGAAAACCAAGTTGATCATTGGTGATCAGTCTTCTTACACACAATGACAACTCACAGGCTTAGCTGTAAACCATGTGATCTTCTCTAGAAGAATTTATACCAATGTTCAACTTTAATTTATTTTAAGAAAATAATCTTTTTATATGAACCAGCAATCGATTTTGTTTCAAAGGAGACTCTTACGTTGAGAGAAGACCGAGATGAGTCCATATATACGTGCCACGCCAATCTTGTGATGAAAACTGTAGAAAAGTAGGATCTTGTTCACATGATAGTCTTTCAACTCAACTCATAAACCGTATGTACTCACTTGAGTTACAGTTCATGCCTGGAGACAGTGAGTACCATATAGAGGATGATACAGTACAGTACTCCAGTTCAGCCCTACTCTACCATTTTTTTTTTGCGGGGACAGCCCTACTCTACCATTTGCAAGAAGCAAAGTGCGGTTGATTTCCAGTCAGTCAAGCACGTGCTCCCACTATGTCACCTGAATTTCAAAAGAAGAAAAAGAGAAGCACAAACATGCATGCATGCGATCTCACTGTCAGAGCTATGTCATCTCACTGACATCATACAAGATTTATTTCTTTTAAGGACTAATTGACAAAGTAATAAATTAATAATGGTTGGCGGTTGCTGGTTGGCTCTTCATTCAGTTCAGTTCATCTAGCCCTGTACTTAAAAGCAGGAGGAGCCCATGTGAAAGACGGACAGGCGGGCCAGGCGGTGTTTGTAGGGTGGCCATCATGTACTTGCTTTCGGGCAACAACAATCAATCTCTGCCTCACATGATACATGATCTTCTCCTCTCTCACCATCCAAAGTCAAGACGCGATTCATTTCTACTTTGACAACAGCCATTAATTAATATTGGATTGAGCTTTGGCTGTTTGCGTGTTTCATTGGCAAATGTTGTTGGGATTGTGCCCACATTGATTGATTGATTGATTGATTGATTAGGGCATGGCCAACGGGGCTGCCCAGCTCGGCTCGGATGGTGCTTTGCACAAGAAGCGGTCTCTTGCAGAGGAGGTAGCTGCTTGATGGGAAAAGTAAGAGAAAAGAAGGAGAGAGAACGAAGGAAGTAGAGAAGTAGACAGGAGAAAAGAACTGAGATGGAGACCACTACAGTGGGGTCTAGCTATGGGTGTCTCCGTTGGATGAGTACAAATGTAAAGGATGATAGTTTCAATACATTAGGTCTAAATTAAGACATGGGGCAGCATCAAGCTGATTTCTCCGTTGCGCATGCCCTTATCATACTCACCAGTAATATTGATTAATTAGTTATTACACTTGGTCAGTCAAGCGTGTTCACACGGACACCGCACACATCAACACATAATTAATATTAAGGTGGGATTGCTTTTTTTGAGACAAATTAAGGTGGGATTGCTGGTAAACACACATAATTAATATGCGTCCGGGTGGGCAGCCTCCCGCCGCAGCCGCCGGGCTGCCTCATTTCCTATGGTCTTAGGATCATGGAGGCCCGGTGGATTCTGGTCCATGCCGGCGGAAGGGCTCCGTTTTTAGGTGTTTTTTTTTTAAGTTTTGGTAGGTTTTGTGTCCTGCTCAGGAAGATGAGCCGGCGGTGACTACACTAAGATGGTATAAGACTCTTTCCACCTAGCCCTCGTCCCAATGATACTTCTAACGACGTCGGAGGGTGTGTGGACGTTTGTCTCCAATGGATCTTGCAGTATTCGGTTGATGTTTTTACTTCAGTGGACCTACTTGGATCCGATCTTCTTTCGTCTACATTTATGTGTCTATAGATTGGATCATTTTGATCTATGCTTCTCTTCATCGGCAACGGATGTTGTTATGCACTTATGGTGTGCTGGCCCTCTAGGGGTTTAGCACAACGACTTCTGGATTGTCTACGGAGGGACAATGACGGCAGCGCACCTTTGGTTTGCTCCAGTGCTTGTAGTCATCCCTAGGTTATTTACAAATCTGGATGTATTTTGTTTACTTTTGATCTTTTTTAGTACTTTAACGGTTGATGAATAGATCAAAAGTTTTCCTCATAAATGTGTTATTTACCAGCTAATGTGGCTAACTTAGCACATTTACATGTGGGATAGCGAATATCGAGATTTTAGTTTTTTGAATCCCTCTTTCACTAACATCTATCTCATCGAGAGGCTACAAAAGTTCTTTTTTATAAGATAATCGTTTGATTGATAAATTCTTCAAATGAGCATTTGATGTTCGCTCCATCGTATGAGCGAACTCTCATGCACGATTGACTGAGGGACCTGTGTCGAGGAGAGGGAGACTGGCAAGCAGCTCGACAGGTGGAAAACAAGCCACCTTTTGGGTTCCCTAAGACTAGTGCTCGTGGGGTGTCAAAAAAAATGTGTTGGCACCTCTACTCTATTGGCTCTGCGATGGCAGCAGTGCATGTTTGTATGAGGAGTTTGATCACAAAGCAAGCGAAAAGACGGGGCACGAGAACAAAGTGGCTAGGGAAAGCCGTTCGCTCACTAACGGTGTAAGAGCGAGTGGTCGCACGTTACCCGTTCCATGAAGAAATGACACAGTTTCCAAGATGTGGCCATCCTTTTTGTTCGGCAAACACGTTTGAAAAAAGTACTCCAGAAAAATTTCATTTTTCATGTAACAAAACATCACACATTTTACAATGCATCTAGTAATAACAAGATGTTGGTGGTTCTTTCTATACCCAGGGGCAAACTAAGAAATAAGAAATATTTAGTCACCGAAATTGTAAAAGGATTTATTACATTTTGAGCCGGCCGTAGTGCCAACATAATTTAACCATCATTTCGTATGCCATTTTAAATCCACTCCAAAACAATTTATTTTTTGTTTCGATGACGGTGTTAATCTACAGTAGAACGTTTGTGATTAGCGGCCAGATCGTTGACAAGATCTTAGAGGATTATCTAACATGCATGCATGCATATCTTAGTAATTTGTTTGATTAATTAATCAACTTCATGACATGGCAACCATCCCTTTCTGCCAGCTAATTAGTTGACGAGGAAGTCTTTACCCAAATAATAATAATAATAATAATAATAATAATAATAATAATAATAATAATAATAATAATAATAATAATAATTCTATTTGGTTTGATCACGCATGTCACATCAAAAGTCACTTTCTCTCACTCTTTCAGCTATCCAGATCTTCCTCCTACCACTAATCTTTCCACTTTCTTTATGAGAAAAACGAGGATCTTCCTACACGACGACAACTCACGGGTTTAGTTGTACTGCACATCTCCATGCTAACAGCCAGGTTTAAGAACAATATATAAAAAATGTGCAATGTTTATTTATTTATTATCTTCAAATTTCAAATATTTTTATGAATGTGTAGCATATTATTTAAACAGACTCAGCAAGAGAAGACCGAGGCCATTAAGAATACATATTCAGTCATATGTACCTGTTCTTCCAATATTCTGAAGCTGTGGCCAGCACGGGCCTACATTTGTTCAGATGACAATGTCAAATGTTTATCGACCATATCTTCAGCTCTGTTTAGACTAGGAGACAGCTAGAAACATACATACACGCGGAGTTTCATCAAAGAAGAAATGGAAAAAGAATATAAATGTGCATTTTTTTAAAACATGACTAAGATCTATTATAAAAGTAGCTCATCAGAAATACGAAGTACCCCACACATAATTAAAATTACATCGAGGTCCTTGGACCATCGAACTACCACTATCGTGGCGCTCGGAAAGGCGCACGTCCACACCAGGACCTACTTCAAGACCCTCATGTTGCACCAGTCTTCTGATGCAAACTGAAGCAAGCAGGATCGCTTGTTCACATGGGTACACGATCTTCTCCTCTCTCATCATCCATAGTCAAGCCGCAATCCATTTCTACTTTGACAACAGCCATTTGATTAGTAGTACTCCCACCGTTCCAAAATATAGTGCTTCCTCTATTCCGTGATTCAACTTTGACCATAAATTAAACTAACGAAACCGACTGCGGTGGGAGCAAAAATTATACTAGTGAATTCGTATTCAAAAGAAGTTTTCAATTATAAAAAAATTCTCCCGCGGCAGTCGGTCTCGTTGGTTACATTTATGGTCAAAGTTGGACCTTGGGAAGTGTGGACACACTATATTTTGGAATGGAGGGAGTATTAGGCTGGTCATAGTGGGGAGTAACTTAGAGTAGTAACATGCATACGTTACTACTCTATGTTACTACCCTTATAGTGGAAAGTGTCATATGTGTAGTAACATACACATGTTCATTTATTGTCTTGTAGACTCATTTTGCATTGGAAAACGCTATGTGATGGTAACATATTAGGTTACTCTATTTGCCTCTCTCTCCTCATTAACTACTTGCCATGTCAACATTTTTGCTTATGTGACATCTATGTTACTACCTATGTTACTCCCACTATGACCAGCCTTAGATTGAGCTTTGGGCTGTTTGCGTGTTTCGTTGGGGAATAAACAGTGGCAAAATGATGTTGGGGTTGTGCCCACATTAATTAATTGGATGATTAATTATCATGCTCACCAGTAATATTGGTTAATTAATTATGACACTTGGTCAGTCAAGCGTGTTCATAAGGACACCACACACATCAACACATAATTAATAGTATGAAGGTGGGATTGCTGGTAAACACACCATAATTAATGCGTGCCTAGGTGGGCCACCTCCCGGCATGCAATTGCCGGACTACCTCGTCTCCTGTGGCCTTAGGGTCATGGAGATCCAATGGATCCTGGTTCTTGCTGGCGGGAGTGTTCCATTTTTAGGTGTTTCTTTGAGTTTTGATAAGCTTTGTGATGCGGAGCATCCTACGGTCATCCCCATGGATCTACCATCGTCTCACCAAGCACCAAAAGGACCCATGACAAGAGCACGAGCTAGAGCCCTTGAGACCGAGATGACTTCTTTCCTTAGTGATATCTCATTCGATCCTCTCGAGACATGGCTACTACCTAAGTCCGGAATGTTGTGCATGATTAGGTACCAAGAGGACCCTCCCGAAGATGCACATGAAGATGGTCAAGCCCCCAAGTCCACGGAAGAAGAGAACCAAAGGAAGAAGGTGAGAACAACTTCCAGGCCCCGGATATCCGGCCATGGCCCCGGACATCCGGCCCCTGGAGATCTACCCCGCAGCCAAGGATCTGCAGCCGAAGCTACAGGGACCGGACATCCGGCCCGTCGCCCCGGAAATCCGGCTCCCAGCCCGGACATCCGGACAAACCATCCAGGGAGCACAAAAGGCTGCCCGATATCCCGGACATCCGGCCATCACCCCGAACATCCGGCTACTCTCGAAGCCCCGGACATCCGACCCCTTTTCCCAGACATCCGGCCCCTCCTATCCAGAGAACACCGAGGCCGACTCCACCAGCCCGGACATCCGGCCCCCTAGCCCGTACATCCGACGTCTCGGGAAGGCCTGGACATCCGGCCCCCCTGCCTGCGTGCAGCGCATCCGGGCCGAGGCCCATGTACCCCTTCGCCCCATAGACTATATATACTCCCTCTCCACCTATGTTTTAGGGTTAGCGTTGATTTAGCTCATTTGTGAGATAGAGCCTCGCTCATCCATCCGGATCTACTCCCCGTGAGGGACCGACACCTCTTCGGGGAAGATCCACCTGGATTCAAGACCTCCATCCGGAGAAGACCATCATCAGACCTCCTCACGGAGAAGAACCGATTACCCTTTGTATCGTCTCTTGTTGGATTTGGATCTTATACCCCTCTTGTGTGTTTCGATGATCTAGCACATGTGTGACTTTGTTCTTGCTGGTTGAGTGATTTCTCGTGTTTTTCTCTCGTTCCCCTCCTCATGTTCTTCGTGCTCCTCGTAGGGATCCGCTCCAAACATGAAAGATCGGCCTCTAGGGTTCTACCCTACATCACTTTGTGTCCTGCTTGAGAAGACGAGGAGAAGGCGGTTACCTTATGATGGAATAAGATTCTTCTCACTTAGCCCATGTTCCCACGATGCTTCTAGCTAGCATCGTCGGAATGCGTATGGAGGTTTATCTCGGCGGATCTTGCGGGATTCAGTCCATGTGCCTTCAGTGGATGTGATCTTTGTTCGTATACGTTTGTTTGTTTACAAGTTGGATACTTTCAATCTATGCTCTCTTCATTGGCGGCGATTATTGTTCTGGTGCACTGGTCCTCTGGGGCACGACGACTTCCCAATATTCTACTACAATAAAGTTTGTCCGGCTCTCACTCCTTATGAGGGAGATGTCGGATCATGCATGTCTCATCAAAGGTCACTTTATCTCACTCTTTCAGCTATCCTCCTCCTCCTAATAATAATAATAATTTCCTAATTTCTTTACGAGAAAACAGAAGATCTTCCTACACGACGACAACTCACGGGTTTAGTTGTACCGCACATCTCCATTCTAACAGCCAGGTTTAAGAAAAATAAATGAAAAAAATGTGCAAGTGTGGTTTATTTAGTTTTTTCAAAATCATAAGTTTTTACGAATGTGTAGCATATATTATTTAAACAGACTCGGCAAGAGAAGACCGAGGCCATTAAGAATACATATTCAGCCATATGTACATGTTCTTCCAATATTCTGAAGCTGTGGCCAGCATGGGCCTACATTTGTTCAAATGACAATGTCAAAGATTTCTCAACCATATCTTCAGCTCTTTTTAGACTACATGACAGCAAGGAACATACATACACGCGTAGCTTCAGAAAGAAAAAATATATATAAAAAGAAGATATGTATATTTTCCTTTTTTTGCGAGGAAAAAATGTATTTTTTTTTAATCACGACTCTGATCATAAAAGTACCCTAGAAGTACAAAGCACCCCAGACATAATAAAAATAATATCGAGGTCCTTGGGTCATCGAGCGGTCACTGTGGCTGCCAGAACAAGCCACCAAAACGTCGTGTTGCCGCCCCATACCGGAGCGGAGCTGACCTGACCTTGCTAATGATTTTCGTCACCTTTGAACCCTTGAATTGATAACATGGCACTAAAACTCACCGTCGCATTCACTCGACGAGAGATCCGAACCTCGACGCCTCGAGGAGCTAGCAGGAATCTACAACGAAGCTCCATCTAATCCGCCCCAATGAACAACTTGAGAAGGATGGGAGCCCAAAAATCGACTCGAAGAAGAAGCACCGACATCCATCCGAACGCCGCGCCTATGAGAAATAAAATCCTAACCTATTCTAGTCAGAGTCGAGGCACCAAGAGTCCCCTCCAGTCACCAGCCATCGGATTGGCAAGCAGAGGGGAGGCAAATCCACATGCTCACCAAGAAAGATCGAAGGGTGGGAGGCTCTGCCCGAGTCACCATGCGAGAGGGGAAAGAAAGGTCATGGTAGACCGGCTCTACAAAAAAATGTATGTTATCCTCATTGCAGCCATGAATGACAAGGAACAAAATCGTACAGTGAGAGACACACTAAACCCAAGTGGTTGGTGGTTACTTGGTTGCTCTTGCATTCATCAAGACAACTTACTCTAGCATTATCCTGACTATCATGATCTTCACCTGAATCACGGAAATGAGATGGATCCCATGTGAGTCCTGGCAATGGGCAACCCGGTCCGAACGGCCCTACCCGACCCGGCCCGACGCTGCCCCCGGGCCAGGCCTAGACCTAGGTTTTGAGTCAGAAGGCTAGGCCAGGCCGGTGTCGGGCCCGCTATTTTTGTGCTTTACTGAAGAGGCCCGCGGGCTTTTGTGGTGGTGGGCCAGGTTGGGCTTGAAAAGTAGGCCCGATGGCCGGGTCGGGCTCGGGCCTGAGTTTTCTACCTCATGCTTGGTCAGGGCCGGGCTTCTCCCGGAGCCCGGCCCGGCCCGGCGGATGGCCAGGTATACATGTGACCGACAGGTGGGCCAGGCTGTAGGTAGTTCCCAATCAATGCGCTTGGTCTCATCTCATCATCAGCAATGTACTGTTGTAGTAGTAGCAGCGACCTCGAACATCATTCACATGATAAACGACGGAGGATCCTCCCTCGCAAAGTCAAGGCGCACGCAGCCATCTCCAGCTCTGACGGCGACGCCCTCGATTGTTTAATGGCGAGAAGAAGCAGAAGCAGCTTCTTCCCCACGCGGCCACACCACACATGGTCGCTGCTGCATAGAGATTGAGGCTCTGCCAACGCCAGTAGTATAAAATCCCATCCCCATTCTTGAGGGGGCGGGGCGGAGTCGCGGAGGCAGGGGGAGGAAGGAGACCAAGAAACAGAGGAGCTTTCTTGGCCCTTGCCTAGCCCAGCCTAGCCTAGCTGCGGGAAAGGAAGGGGGGATGGAGGTGGTGGCGGAGGCTGGCGCGCACGCGCAGCAGCCGTGGGACCAGTTCAAGGAGGAGGTGGAGATCATGGAGGAGGAACACGGCGGCGGCGGCGGCGGCGCTGATGCGGTGGAGGAGCTGCTGACCAGGGAGATCCGGAGGAGGCTGGACCACTCCCACGGCCACGGCAGCAGCAACGGCAACGGCACCGGCGCCCACCACGCCAATGGCGGAGAAGAGGATGAAGAAGACGATGCCAGTGGCGGAGAAGAGAAAGACCACACCAATGGCGGGGGAGAAAAAGAAGCGGTGGAGGAGGAGGAGGCCAAGGTCGAGGAGCAGCAGAAGCAGCAGCACCACAAGAGTATCGTCTTCGATCCAGCCAAAGGTGAGAGCTCTGCTCTGCTCTGCTTCTCCATCTGCTCTCTCTCATCCCCTTCCTTCAAGGCAGCTCCACTGTTCTTTCTAGGTGAACTGGTGCTCTGCTTAGTTAACTTTTCCTCATGGGAGGAAGAACAAGATAAGGATGAACCAAAATTCTGATTGATTGATTGATTGATTGGTTGATAGATGGAGGCTGTTCCCCTTTGCCTCCTGCCTAATTTTTAGCCGTTCCCCTTCCTTGCTGGATGTAGGGGAGGCTGCAGTATCATTTTTCAGAGGATGAACTGAAAAATCATCCTGTTGCATTATATGCTCTGCTTCAACTTCTTCTGTCCATTTCTGGCAAGCAAGCAATAGTCTTTTAATGAAAAATGTAGGGGCTTTTTTCTTTTAAAAAAGTGGGGACTTCAACCCTCGTGTTTCTTTCTGTCCCCTCAGTTCTGCCTGGGATGCAGTGGCTATATCATTGCCTTCAGTGTTTTAGAGTAGAGGAATCAAACAAGAGAAAAAGGACACCAATAGCAGGACGGTATGTACTGTAAGGATCAGAGGAGGGTAGGGCACAGACAATGATGGATGGCAACACCCCCTTAAAAATCTTGGTTTGATTTGGCTACAGGATGCAGCTACAGACCCCTCTCAGTCAAAATTAAATGGGAGCACATTGTTTCTGACCACAACCCCAAAGTGTAGCCTTCAGGGGTAGATATCACTATGACTTTAGTCGGCACATAGTTGAGTACTTGAGTTAGGAATTACTCCTACATAGCTCTGTTTTCTTTTCTTTTAAACACTGATTTTCTCTCCTTGTGGAAGTAAAACTAGCTTTGTATTGGTTTACTGAAGGATTGTGGAAGTGTCAGCACTGCGAGTCGATGTACCGCTTGGGTAGTCCGTGTGGAGACGGTACCGTAGATCATTTTCATATTGTTTCGCCGCCAAAACCGAATCGAATTCCAGGTTGTTTCTTCAGAAGCCATCGTTTTCTGAATTATTGTATGCAGGAGAGAACTCATGTTGCGTTTCAGGCCCTACTTGCACCTTCTCTTCTGTCCATTTCTGGAAAACAATCTGGAATCCTCTTTAAACATAACCCATGTGTGCTGCAATCTTATTTCTGTTCCCTCAGTTTTACCTGGGGATAAGGTGCAGTGATTATATTGCCTTCAGTACTCGGGAGATTTTCTTGTTCTTTAGAAACCAGAAGAAAAAAGGACATAATAACTGACATGGGAAACACATGCCAACTTGCTATGTAAGGATCACATGGTGGGTAGGGCACTGATGGTGATTGGTACCAACATCCCCTGCCTGCCCACCCTTGCTTTGATTGGGTCACTTACAGATCACTATCATCTAAACTAGCCCTCTCCCACTCAAAACTACCTCGGAAACATTTTGCTGACCACTACAAAAACAATGATAGGTATACCCTCTCAGCGCGGATGATGACAGTGACTCCTTGAGGCAAAAGTTTTTCTTACAAGTTACAAGCCATCATTGAGTTGTGTACTAGAAGCCTCTGCTTTCTTCCATTAGACTTGGACACCAATTCTCTCTTAATTTGTATAGTAAAATTAGCTTTTTATTGCTTCACTGAAGGGTTATGGAGGTGCCGGCACTGCGACTGGACTTACCGCTTCACTAGTCCGTGCGAAAATGGTATCCTGAACCATCGGGGCTATCGCCACGAAATCGGATGGAATCCCAAATCGTTAGTTCAGAAAGAACCGTTTTACGGTTCGCTGAACAGAGGTCAGTATCAAGGCCCAACAGTATGGTGATAAGAGGAATTTAGGACAACAGCGATTAGCTTCAGTTTTAGCAAGCAGTGATTAGCTTCAGTCATATTTTTTTCAAAGTTCTTGCTGCACAAAATAAAACAAAAAGTTGCTTCACAGCATTTGTATTAGTACTGATATTGCTTCTTCTTTTTTGCAGTCCCTGATATCATTACCGAAGTAACTGCCAGTTATCATGTCACGGGAACGATGCGATCTAGTGCCGAAAAGGAAGACACAAATGGTACTTTGACTCCAACAGGCAAAGGACACGAAAATGGAAATGCTCAAGAAATTAATCATGGTCCAAGCAGTGACAAGTTAGAGAATGGTTCACACTCAAATGGTTTGCATCAGGTCCCCAACGGCGCTAAACCTAAGATAGAATACATGTTTGAAATCAACAAGACTGAAATTTATCCAACTGAAGTTGACAAGGACGGACATGTCACCGAGGCTCAACCAAAGGTCGAAGAGTACGATCTCGAGAGGATTTTGGATCAGCAAGAAACTTATGACCTGTACTGTCCCAACTGCACCTCATGCATAACTCGGAGGGTCATCCTGAAGAAGAGGAAAAGGACAGTAAGAGCAACACCCACCGATGAACAGTCAAAGAGACCGTATATTGAAGGACAGGTGCCTCCTGTTCCTTTACCTGATAGGGTGGAGGAAGAATCACCCGACGTATTCAGATGTTTGTCATGCTTCTCGTTCTTCATTCCAACAGGTATCAGTAACTTTCCTAGTTCAGTTTTATTGCTTTAATATTTTGTTGCAAATGGGACTGGCTTAACTTTTCTTCATGTCACCAGGGTGCAGTTTCAACATATTCCGTATATTTGGGAGGAGGGATGCGGACGGACAACCTGATGTTCTGCCTCCTCCTGCATCTCAGGACATGCCTCCTCACTCTGAAAATTGCACAAGCTGGCTTCTGTCTTGTTTCCAGACAGGAGATAGCCCAAACCAACCTCATCATGCTGGTATGCTTTTAACCTACCTATGTTCTCCACACCAGCTTAAAGGAAGAAATATGCATAGATATTCCACTTCATCAGCTGAACAATTCAACATATTGCAGATCCAATGACGGTGCCACTGCTGCCCGGCAGCACAACCACAGTAACTGAATCTCAATCTAGCACATCACATGTTTATCATAGTCAAGGCACAGTTGTAAAACCAGAGCATCCGACGGTCGAATCACCTTCGGAGAACCAGGCTGATCCTGCAGGTATGTAACGTGTGTTGAAAAATATTATACATCTCCGTTGATGAGCTTGCAATTGATGCTTAATGCGAGTTGAACCTTAAACATATTGCAGATTCACCAAGGATTCCATCGTTACCTGGTATGGCGACTCCCGGTGGTACAACCACAATGACAACTGAAACTAACGAATCGTATGTTCAGCATAGTCATGGCACACAGCAGCTGACAGTTGACTCATCTTCCCAACATCAGAAAACCACCACTACAGTTGAAGACAACGAAACTACAACTACCGTCACGTCAGAAAAGAATACCACATCTTCTAAAACCACAACTGGAGCACCTAGCGCATCACCTCAAACATCATCCTCTACAGGTACTACCAGGAATCATACTTTAACTACTGCATCACAGTTTATTTAGGATCAGTAGGCCAGAGTATTGGACTAGAGTAACGGACAATAGAAACATCACATGCAGAATATTTCAAGCAAGACGTAACTGAAGTGGTGACCGGTAGAATGCCTTCTGGTGGAGCTATCATGGATCCAACTCACGCCCAAATTAGCTACGAAGGTAGGTCCGATTAAGTGATCAGCATGCATGCATGCATGAGGTATACACTGTTATTCAGAGATGCAGCCTGACAGTAGTAACTTCACTTTCTCAGATATTCACGGAACTGCAGAGAATGGCTCATTTCCCAGCCATGCAATTCACACACCAGACTTCAAGGTCGATAGCCCCGTTGTGACAAATATCACACAAGGTGTGCGGTATTTTCCTTTTAGATTTGTTATTATTCCAGACTGCCTATCATCGTAAAGTTACGTACTGAACGAACAAACCTCAGAGAGCAACCACCTCTGTGAAACTTGCTGCCTCTCTTTTGTATCTGATTGCCAAGTTTTTCCACCTGTACCAGGTTTCACCCCGAGGGGCAATATACCAACTTCGCCGTATCCTCAACCAGGAGATCATGTTGTGGTACCAGTCTTCGGAGGTGTGAATCAGGTTGCTCCTAGACCACAACAGAGGGATGATTGGGATATACTGAAAGCCATAGTATATGGAGGCTTAGTGGAGTCAGTCACCAGCCTCTCCGTTGTTTCGGCAGCAGCGTCAAGCGGCGCCAAAACATGTCAGTTACTATCCTCTTGCTACCAGATGCCTGCTTGTATTAATTAATTAATGGCACTATTTTTACACTGATATATTACATTGTTTCATCTAATGGAATTATGTTCTTCTCTTGCCTGCAGTGGACATATTCATCCTGGGCATAGCCAACCTTATCGGAGGACTTCCTCTCATTTTCCACAATGTAACAAACTTCTCTCTCTCACTGAATTTCACACTGTTCTTACTGATCACTAGAGAAAAAGGCTTGACACACCGAGCTTCATCAAAACGCTAACATGTCCGTAATTTCCTCGACGATAATAACAGATCGCTGATCTGAGAGACATCCGAGACGTGGACGGGAACGACGAGCAGGTCGGCCACTACTGGCTGCAGCTCGGGAGGCGGTCCAAAGCCCGGCTCCACATGGTCATGGCCCTGCTCTCATACATGGTGTTCGGGCTGCTCCCGCCGGTCCTCTACGGGCTGTCGTTCCGCGAGAGCAACGACCGGGAGAACAAGATGATGGCCGTCGCCGGTGCTTCACTCGCCTGCATCGCCCTGCTGGCGCTCGGAAAGGCGCGCGTCCACACCAGGACCTACTTCAAGACCCTCATGTACTACCTTACCATCGCCGTGAGCTCGTCCGGGCTGTCGTATGTCGCCGGCGTGCTGATCACGCGGCTCCTGGTGCACTATGGAATCATCGAGGAAGGCAGTTCGGCTGCTCCTGCTCCTCCAGGGCTGTCGTCGCCGTTCGCTTATGCCGCTGGTGCAGAGTCGTCTGCATGGGCGTCATTCTGAAAAGTCTGAAGTTTCAGGTAGCACTGCTGGTATGAAAAGAGAAGACATGAGCGAGCTCAAGAGAAAGTGCCTGCAACTGCATGAAGAAACACCTGAAGGCTTCTTTGAGTTTCTGCTACCTGCTAGCTGTTCTGCTCTAGTTTTGTTGTACATTTGAAGCTCTGATGCTTCTCATGGTGATCTTTGTAAGCATGTTTGTGAGCAGGAAGAGCAATAAGTTCAGTGTTACATACTATAAAAAAATAATATATGCCATGTTTTTGAAGATTGTACTAACTCACCTGCTCTGGATGAAGCAAAATATGCCATGTTTTTAGGAGGAATTCACTACACTTTTGGTACATCAACTTGCAGGGTGGGTACAAATTCATACATAAAGTTGAAACATGACACGAATCGTTCACTAAACTAGGATTTCGGGTGCGTTTTGATAGTACATTTTCCATCAAAACTAATGGCTTGGTAACTTGCTGTTGGTTTCATTCGGACAATGGACTCCACTCCTGCTGCAGGTACTTAGAACACAGGTGGGTCGAGTCCTGGCTAGTTAGAGATGAGCACAACTGACGCACATGTCCTGTTCCTTGTTGCTATTGTGTTGGTCCGTTGATGTGCCCTCTTGAACTGACGCACAAGTTCAAGTTCATGTTCAGTTACTTTGGGGATACCAAATTCAGTGTTTGCCGTCTTTCCTGCACCTACTCTGAATGAAGTACACAGACACACAGCTCATTGGCACATTATCATGTCAATGCCTCGAATTAGTTTGAAAATGCTTAAAGTTCTTTGTTTCCTGAGATATAGTACTATATTGGTTGTAATAACATCTGATATTATTGGGACTGGGAGTACTACTGTTTGCCACCGAATAAGGTTGAAAATAAATATGAAGCTCAACGAGCGGTGCTCACGAGTATGCCGTTGTTCCTACTATCTTTCTTTGAGGTTCCAGTTGGGGCTAGGAAAAGGCTGGACTTCTACCGATCAAGATTTTTTTGGCAGAGTGATGAACTTAAGAGAAAGTATAGACTCACCAAGTGGGATGTCATTTGTCGGCCAAAGGACCAAGGGGGTTTGGGTATCGACAATCTTGAGGTCAAGAACAGATGCCTGCTTAGTAAGTGGTTGTATAAGCAAAAATGTGTGCCTTCATGTTTTAGTACTAACTGAAGCCCAACTAGAAGATGTGGCACAAGGTAATCTAGCTAGTGCTACATCTCCTAGTGTGCACCCCCCTACATATCTTCAGGCACTTGCTCTTTGGACTCATACATGTCTTCTTTTTTTGCACCAGTGTTCCCATGGACTTCAGAGTTCAGACTTCAGAATGAGGCCCAGGCAGATGTTTGTGCACCCTCTGAATGAGGGAACCACCGGCCTGGAGGAGCAGGAGCAGCCGACCTGCCTTGCTCGACGACACCAAAGTGCTCCAGGAGCCTCGTGATCAGCACGCCGGCGACGTACGACAGCCCCGACGAGCTCACGGCGATGGTCAGGTAGTACATTAGCGTCTTGAAGTACGCCCTGGGTGCTGTCTGGACATGCGCCTTTCCGAGCGCCAGCAGAGCGATGCAGGCCAGCGAAGCGCCGGCGACCGCCATCATCTTGTTCTCCCGGTCGTTGCTCTCGCGGAACGACAGCCCGTAGAGGACCGGTGGAAGTAGCCCGAACACCATGTATGATAGTAGGGCAAGGATCATGTGGAGTCGGGCTTTTGACCGCCTTCCGAGCTGCAGCCAGTAGTGGCCGACTTGCTCGTTGTTCCCGTCCACATCACGGATGTCTCTCAGGTCGGCGATCTGTCATCGACGACAAGTGAGATTTTTGTAAAAACATTGGGATATCCAGTGAGGAGAGAAGTTTATTACATTGTGGAAAATGAGTGGGAGTCCTCCAATAAGGTTGGCCATGCCCAAGATGAATATGTCCACTGCAAGTGAAGAAAACAAATTTTCATTTCATGAGGAGGATCAGAATGAAACCGTATATTAATTATATAAGTGTCAAAACAATGGAAAATTGATGAAGCAACCATCTGAATAAAAGAAGTGAAGTAGTAACCGACATGTTTTGGCGCCGCTTGACGCTGCTGCCGAAACAACGGAGAGGCTGGTGACCGACTCCACTAAGCCTCCATACACTATGGCTTTCAGTACGTCCCAATCATCCCTCTGTTGGGGACTAGGAGCTGACGGATTCACATCTTCAGAGACCGACACTGCTACGTGAGGCGGATTTGCTGCTTGAGGTATCAGCGGACTTGGTATGTCACCCCTCGCGATATTTGTCACATTCGGGCCGTCGACCTTCGCTCCTGATGTGTGAACTGAATGGGTTGTAAAGCCATTCTCGAATGTAGTCGTTGCAGTTTTGTGAACATCTGAGCAAATAAAATTACTACTATCAGGTTGCATCTCTGAAAAACAGTAGCAGATGCGAACTGACCACTTTTTGTCAGGCCTACCTTCATGGCCAAGTAGGTGGTGATTTCCATCCATGATAGCACCACCGGCAGGCTTAGGGGGAGGCATTTCACCGGTTATCACTTCCAGTGTGTCTGTGTGGAAGATCCCTGCACGCGACGTTTCTACTTGTTTTGTTACGCTAGTCCACTACACCGACAAACTAGTCCTAAATAAACTGTGATGGCACAATTAATATGGAAAAGTTTAGCATCATGAAGTATTGCATGGTTTGTTCTTTCATGAGAAAAGTTTAGCATCATGAAGTATTATATGTTGCTATATAACCCATGAAACTATAGAAACTCTTCTTTGGCATATATTTTATGTTTATATGCAAATGTATGTATTGCGGCTTATTGCCAGTAAAGTAGACATCTATGAATCCATAAAACAAAACAATGTTGCACGCGACGTACCTGCAGCAGACTGTGTGTGAGATGATGTGTTAGCTGCTTTTGATGTGGTTGTAGAGGATGACGTAGCTGTTGCTTTCGTGGTCCTAGTTGTGGTGGTTGTCGTCGTCTGATCTTCCGACGATGATTCGGTTATTGAGTGATCTGGTTTTACAACTGTGCCATGACTATGATGAATATAGGATGTGCTAGATTCAGTTGTTGTGGTTGTATCGCTGGAGTTCCGCGTCTCGGACTGCAGTGGCATCGTCGCTGGATCTGCCATGTGTTCAATTGCTCAGCTGATGAAACAGAGCAATCAGTTGCATATAAAATGGTCAAGAGAACATAAGTTACACACCTTCAGCAGCTTGGTTCTCCGAAGAAGATTCGGCTGTCGACTGCTTTGGTTTTACAACCGTGCCATGACTATAATGAACATATGACGAGCTAGATTCAGTTGCTGTCGTTGTATTGTCGGAGCTCTGTGTACCGGACAGCAGTGGCACCGTCAGTGGATCTGCAATATGTTGAATTGTTCAGCAGCGGTGTCATGACTATAATTATTAACGATGCATATATTTTTTAAGATACATACCTGCAGCAGGAGCAGGTTGGTTTGGGCTATCTCCTGGCTGGAAACAAGACAGAAGCCAGCTTGTGCAATTTTCAGACCGAGGAGGCGTGTCCTCTGATGCCGGAGGAGGCAGAGCATCAACTTGGTCCACATCCCTCCTCCCAAATATACGGAATATGTTGAAACTGCATCCTGCTGACAAGAACAATATATAGTTAAGCCAGTCCCATTTGCAACAAAACATTTTAAAGCAATAAAACTGAACAAGGAAAGTTACTGATACCTGCTGGAATGAAGAAGGAGAAGCATGACAAACATCTGAATACGTCGGGTGACTCTTGCTCATCACTTCCAGGTAAAGCAGCAGAAGGCAGTGGCAATAGTACTTCTTCAGTGTACGGTCTCTTCGACGGTCCATCGGGGTTTGCTGGCCTTACTGTCCTTTTCCTCTTCTTCAGGATCACCCTCCGAGTGATGCATGATTTGCAGTTGGGGCAGAACAGGTCATGAGTTTCTTGCTGATCCAAAATCTTCTCGAGGTCGTACTCTTCGACCTTTGGCTGAGACTCGGTGACCGGTTCGTCCTTGTCAACTTCGGTTGGGTAAAATTCAGTCTTGTTGATTTCAAACAGGTACTCTGTCTTAGGTTCAGCGCCATCGGGGACCTGATGCGAACCATTTGAGTGTGATCCATTTTCTAACTTGCCGTTGCTTGGACCATGGTTGATTTCTTGAACACTGCCATTTTCATGTGCTTCAAGCTCTTTGCCTTTCGGACTCAGGTTTCCATTTGCGTCTTCCTTCTCGGCACCAGATCGCATTGTTCCCTTGACCAGATATGTGGCACTTACCTCAGTAATGACACCAGGAACTGAAAAAACAAAATGAGTGATATCTAAGTGCTAATTCAAATGTTAGGAAGCAACTCATTTTATTTTGTGCAGCAAGAACAGTTAAAAACAGATGACTATAAGGAGGAAGAAAGCAAGCCAGAGTGGCAGACTGGTAGGTATGTTAGATAAACTGAAGTTAATCATTGACCTTTGTTGGGTGAACCACCGTAAAATGATCCTTCCTCAACTAATGATTCGATATTCCGTTCGATTCGGTGGCGATAGCCTCGATGATCTACGGTACCATTTCCGCACGGACTACTCAAGCGGTACGTCCAATCGCAGTGCCGGCACTTCCATAACCCTTCAGTAAAGCAATAGAAAGCTAACCTTTCAGTAAAGCAATAGAAAACTAGCTTTACTATGTTATTATCGAACGACCACAAAGCTAACGCTTCAGTGAAGCAATAGAAAGCTAATTTTAAGAGACAGTTAGTGTCTAATCTCAATGGTAACTTATAGGAAATACTTTGCGGATCCGGGGAGCTTCCGAGTCGCCGTCGACATCTGCCATGGAAGGCTACATATGAGTGAATTGAGTGGTCAGCAGAAGGTTTCTAATGATTCTGAGTGAGGCCTAGATTAGATGAGAGGGATGTTAGCATATGCTATCACTTTCACTGAGATTTTGTCCTTTTTAGCATTTGTTTCGCGTGTCCTTTTTCGTCTGGTTTCTGAATAAGATCTCCAGGTAAATAAAACCGAAGGAGCAGACATAGCAGCAGTAATTAAAATTTTCTCACATTTTTCACCATTTAGACACAGCCTAGAAGCTAGAGCTCTAGAAGATGACAAATTAAGTTAGTTGGCAGAGCACAAATGGATTACTTTTTGGAGTATTATTGCTTTCCAGAAATGGACAAATTAAGGAATAAGCAGAAGCAGGTGGAGCCTGAAATCACTGCAAACAGGAGTTCTCTTCTGCAGCCTACACCCATCAAGAAAGGGGGGCACATACATTAACAGCTAATTAAGCATGAGGAATTAAATCTCATTCCTATCTTCTTCTTCTTCCCATGAGAAATTAGTTAATTAAGCAGGAGCAGTACCTTTGGCTGCATCGAAGAAGATAGTCTTGTGCCGCTGCTGCTCCTCCTCAGCAATAATCTTGGGCTCTTCCTCAGAAGCCTCGAGCTCATCTGCTTCTCCTCCATTTGCATGGCCATGGGCATTCCCATTCTCATGGGCATGAACCAGCAGCCTCTTGTTGATCTCCCTGGTCAGCAGCTCCCCTGCGGCGGCGGCAGCAGCAGCAGCGGCCACGGAAGCACCGCCGTTCTCCTCCTCCATGATCTCCACCTCCTCCATGAGCAGCGGCTGCGGGCTCTCCACCGCAACCTCCATCATTCTCTCCCTTCTCCTCCTCACAAAGTACTCTACTTACTTTGCTCTGCTCTAAACATCTTCTCTCTAGTCTAGTCTAGGTCCTGCTCCGCTCTGCTCTACGTCGCCCCGTATTTTATACTGCTGGCGCAGGCGTGGCCTCAATCTCCATGCTAGCAGCCGCAGCCGCAGCCGCAGCCGTGTGTGGTGTGGGGAAGAAGGGATTAATCTATTGATGTTGATGAAATCAATGCGTGTTGTCAAATGCAGAGATTGTGGCTTGACTTTTGGAGGATGAGAGAGAGAGAGAGAGAGCACAGGGCAAAGATCGTTTATCATGTGAGTGAGAGATAGATAGAGATTGCCTGGAAACAAGTGCACCCTACCTACACCATGGCCCACCTGTCCGTCACATGTGCTGCCCTGCTCTGCTCTGCTGGGTACAGAACATGATAAGGCTAGTAAGTAAACTTTTCTTGCATCAACTGAAGTAGTACTGAAATGCATCAGGCCAACCAGCAACAACCAACCATATTTGTTTGTTTCTCACTCATTGGAAGAAAAAAAAGAATTGTTTTCATGCTGTCAGTGAGACAACATGATTTTGTTTTTGATTTTTTTTTTCTTCTTGTTAAAATTTCAGGTGACATAGCTGAAGGCCTGAAGCCTGTGTTACACAGAAATCTACTGTACCTTGCTTGTTGCAGATGGCAGATATGGACTGAACCGAGTCTGAACTGAATCATCTACGAAGTCTGAACTCAGTTGAAGATATGGTTGATGAGTTGAGATTACCATGTGAACAAGCCCATGCATCCTTCAGTTTGCATCACAAGATTGGCCTTCTTATGTGCACTAAATAAATACAACTGCCTTTGTCTTTCTCCGAGTCCGCTTAATACTAAATCCATTTGTCGATTAGTAAAGAAAATTATTCTTCATTACATTAAAATAAATGCAACTTGGACATTTCTATGTATTCTTCTAGAGAAGATTACAACTCCCTCCGATCCATATTAATTGACGCACACTTAGTACAACTTTGCACTAAAGTCATACTAAGTGCGCGTCAATTAATTTGTATCGGAGGCAGTACGTGGTAAGCTGTGCGTTGTCATATTGTAAGAAGCTTAATCACCAATGATAACCCTAGTTTTCTTGTAAACAAAGGAGTTGAGGAGCTGGAAGGCTGAAAGTGTAGGAGAAAGTGACACTGTCATGACTCATCGGACATGGTCAGTCACCAACAGTATATATATTTATCATCAAGCAAAAGCTTCTTCATCCTTTTTCCCCTTTGCCGATTATCTAGCTAGAAAATGATAGTGGCCATGTGGTGGAGCTAATTAAATTATTCGGTTAAATTCAGGCACACAATGTGGTTGCACGTCTAGATACCACAGGTGTCTGTCTTGTCTTGTTGCTTTGAGCTTTCAGACACGCTGCATGTTAGATCATTCGGTTGCCAATCTTGTTTATCAGATCCCGTATCCCTCTGACAGATTTTTCAACGATTTGGTTACTGATTGTGTCTGATGACTCTGCACTAATTGTCGTCATTGTGATAATGAAAATTCATTGATTTTGGTATATACGTACTCCCTCCGTCCCAAAATACTTGTCGGAAAAATTGATAAAAATGGATGTATCTGAAACTAAAATATGTCTAGATACATCCATTTCTCCGACGAGTATTTCCGGACGGAGGGAGTATATGGTTGGGATGAGAATGAGAGAGACTAGTTTGGTATAAAAAAGGTAGGTAATCAGTCGGACTAGTGGGGTCTTATATGTTAATGTGTGAACACGTCGGACTGAGCAAGATCCTACGTGTGGTCAAGAGGTGCTGACGTAATTTTTGTATATATTGGTGGGAGGAGAGTGTATCCATTGCTCCCATTTTGAAGTACTTGGTGTGTATTTGCGTAATTTTTGGCTCATCCAAATGCTGCTAAAAGTCATGAGAAAAATCAATGGCAATGACATTATATGCATCGGTTGTGCCGTAAATTCGATAATCGGTCTTTTTTCTGAAGAACAGAAAACACAAATCCAGCGATAATATTATATAGTTCGTATCGTGGAAAGCGTGAATGAACAAAGTAATTGTTGATCAAAATGTTGTTTTGCCAGATGAAACGACGCTCTGTATATTTAAGGCGGAGGGACTACGTGATATTGCCAGCTGGTTCAACACCTGGCCGAGGTTGGTAAACTTGTTTTTGCTTATTGAATTTCATTAAGCAAGTATAAGAAGATGCATGTGTTGTACGTATGTGTGACTTGGCTAGGTAGGTAGGTTAATGGAGCTAGCACAAGTCGCACAAGATTGATTGGTTAATTAAATAACCTGTGCACGCAGACGGCGTTGCCATTTGATTATTCACCGACTACTGCCTCCGTCTCAAAATATAAGATGTTTTAGAGGTAGTAGGTTCGTTCATGGCTCTTGACCAGCTGACGAGCTATGCTTGAATTGTACTCTCTGCTTGGTTCAAATGTATGGTCCTCGCTGTCTCAAGGTTTGCACTAAACTCAACTGAAGTTGTGATCGAGCAGCTGAGTTTTTTTTTTTGATTGGCATGGTTTATAAGGAAAATCAAGCAAAAAACCCGACCATGAGCGCAAAAAGGAAGAGAGAGAGAGAGAGAGAGAGAGAGAGAGAGAGAGAGAGAGAGAGAGGAAACAACAAAGCCATGGTCGGCCAACTCAACCTCCACTGCCTACTCGCCCGCTACATAGAGAGAAGTGAGCGGGATCTCCGCAGATGCCTTTTAAGAAGCAAACACGACGCCCATATGCGTTATCATCGCCGGCATCAACCCCCGATCAATAAAGCTTTCGCCGGGAAACCACCCACGACTCCTCACGGAACCCGGAAAGGGGTCCTGCCACACCAATTGCCACCACCGCAACCCAAGCAACGACCACCACAACCTAGTGGAGAGGAGGGCACTTCGCGACAATTCCCAAGGAAAAAGCACCACCATGCCATTGTCGCCGGTAATCAATCCCCATTGGGAAGCAAGGCTTTCGCCCAGAGCCTTTGCCCCGCCACCCCACGAAGCCCCGTAGAAGGTGCCTAACCATAGCGGTGGAGACCGCCGGCAACGAAAGACCATGGCTGCCACAAGAGCACACTAATCCAGCCGCCACAACACCACGGAGAAAAAATCACCGATGTGTAGCCACCACCGCGCCTTCCGCACCCCATTAGTGTGCCCTTTGACATGAGACCACACCATGTCTCGCACCGCAACAGAAAACTTGTGATGAGCCGCCGCTAGGAAGATCGGGCACAATCGCGCCAATATACCTGCACGCCCTATGGCCACCGCACCCCAATGTTCTTCCACATGCCAGATCCAACTGGCGGTGCCTTGACCGAGCTCCACACCGTCCACCTCAAGCACCAGCTTGTAGGCTTGCATGGGCACAAATCAAGCCCACAAGCCGCAAGCCGTGCGCCCACTGCGCTGCTGCTCTGGCGCTGCACCACTGTGCCACCTATGAGCGGCACCCCCGCCGACGACCTGAACAACCCCCACGGTTGATGAAGAAGCCACCATCGGGTCACCATGGAGCACCCAAGATCAGGCACCATGCCACACAACGAGATCCCCGCCACCACCCCATTGAATGTCGTGTCCACTTCACCAACGGTATCCTCGGTGATGGCGAGATGAGAGTGAGGTGGTGCCTAGGCGGAGATGGTGTGGTTTCCCCGTGACGCCAAAACGTGGCCACACATTGGTGGGGATCGCGGTTTTCGTGAGTAATTGAGATTGCCTTGTGAATTGTGAACAAGCCCATTCTTGAGCTTACATTAGGAGATTTGTGCAAGCTAAGTATTTTTCTTTCCTCTCTCTCAAGATGACTTGGAAAAGCCTTCCTCCCCTCGATCTCGGTCGGCGAGCCTGTGGATTCGCCTCCCCTCCGCCTGCCGCTCCAGCGGCCGGTGGCAGGGAGGAGAATTAATTATGTTGTCTCGACTCCCGCTAGTAGATAGGTAGGGTTTTAGTCTCACAGTGGTGGCGTTTGGACGGATGGCGACGCTCCTTCGACTCAGTGTTCCAAGCTCAAATCCTCCTCATGTACATCCATTGGGACGGATTAGATGGAGCTCCAACGTAAATTCCTGCCAGCTCCTTGGGGCGGCAAGGTTAGGGTTTCTCGCCGTGCGTCAAACTTTAATCACACAGGCTAGTGGAGGACAAGGTATTTTTTTATGGCGAGACATAAAATGTAACAGCTACAATCAGCCTATTCAGACCAAAATAGGACATGAAAAACAGACCACAACAAAAATAAAACTGATAGAATAACCAATTGTTAATTTATAAAATGGAATCAACCTTGTTAAAAATACATGAATTAGTATTTTTGATACAAAGCAGCGAAGACAAGTATACTAACCATTAGTATTTTTGTTACATGGCTTTCCTGCAAGATTCTTTTGACACGGATTTTCTGCAAGAATAGATCTCTAATTTCATCTTTTGGGATTTAAAAGAAATATATTTTTTGGAGTAAAAAACCGAGTTTCCTGCTTTTTTTCTTAAGACAAAAACATGAATCAGCGCTGCCCAGATCCTTGTGGCCCGGCCAAGAAAAAGGGCTTTGTGTGACCCACCTCCACTTAACCATGCGCAATGCTAAAGAAAGACTGGGCCAAGGCCTGTTTGTTAAAGGAGAATAATCTCTCACTTATAATAAAGCATGGAACACTTCTGGTCGTCCGTCAATAAAAATACCCTCCAAGTTGCTATAAATTACCTACCATAAGTGAAAAAACGATTCGATATTTATTTTGATAGTCGCCCTACCACTTAGTTCTCTTATGCAAGTGATATCGCACATTAAAATAGGCGGACTAAGGGGTGCAGTGGCTTGAGCCTCTCTAACCCCACTTTTGCCATTTTCCCACCCTTTTCCTCTCACGAACGTCCACCACCCCCCGCCACCACGTGGAGTTCATGGACCGGGCCGTGGCGCCCCTATTTTTCATTTTGCTTTTCTGTCTTTTCTCATTTCTGTTTTTGTTCTTTTCTTCTTTAAATTAATTCGAGATTTCCAATTTTTAAATTATGCAAGATTTGAAAAAATGTTTGTGAATTCTGAAACTATTCGGGAAATCATCAAAATTTTCCGGTCTCAAAAATTTTGAGGATTTTACAAGGCTTTTTGAAATTATAAAAAAATCATAATTTGGAAAAAATGTCGTAAAATTAAATCATATTCATGATTTTGAAAAAATGATGGTATATTCATGAATGTTAAAAAAAGTCCATGCAATTTTACAAAATATTTAAAAATATCAATATTTTTGCCAATTTTTAAAAATGTTTATCGATCTGAAAATATGTTCGCCGATTCGAAAGTCTTTTGTGTCTAGGATTTGATTAGTTTTTGGAAAAAATTAAATGTCTAGGCATTGGGAGTAGTTCGTAGTCAATGAGATTTGTTTTAAAAGTTTTAAACATTCTCTTGCGCGACACAATGACAAGTGTGTCGTGTAGCCAAGCTCGTTGCCATGAGATTTACCACGTCAAATGCATTGTGATCGCGTGGACATCGTGTCCATCGTCAACGAGGGTGGGAAAAGATAAGTGGCAACATGGTGAGCCAAAGTGTTAAAATAGAGGACACTCATATTTCGAGGATTGAGTCATACTCATTTGACTAGTATGTAATTTTTTTGTCTCCCGTTGCAATGCATGGGTATATTTGCTAGTAATCTACCAGAAGAATGATAACCTCAGTCCTACTACCGCAGCTTCTATTGCTATAATGGCGCCTCTGGTCGCCTGGTGGATGTAACATGAGTGCTCGCACATATTTGAGGTGGGGACCCTTAGGATTTGGGGGCCCGGGGCGGCCGCCCCTCCCGCTACCCCTAACAGCCTGTTTGGCAAACTAACGGAAGGGGAATGGGAGTTTAACTCTAATTCCCTTTCCCCATGTGAATTCCTTTTCCACTTCCCTGTTGAATTCCCATTCCACCTAAACAAACAAAGGAGTAAAACTCTGTAAGCCTCAAACTCCCTGCGGTCTTACATACTTATATTGATCTTTTTTACTTAAGCACAACTAATGTTGCAACTGTACTTTTGATGTTTTTGTATTTACAATTATTATTTGTACATGAGTATTTATGCAATATATAGTATATATTATTTTTTCAATATAACATGCAAACTATCAATGCAATGAAAATAATTATATTCAAATACACAAAAGAACTTTCATGTGTGGAACTAAAAAAATTGTTGCAAAAATGTTTCGACTTTCACATTTGACTTAGAATATTTAATTTTAAAAACTAAAACTGCTTCTATAGATTTTACCCCAAATATAAGCCCATAAAGAGTATCACATTGACCAACAAATAATTCCATGTGTCTTGATGTATTATTGTGTGCCTATATTTGTATTTATCCATTGTCTCATTAAATACATAAAAACTTAGTGGAGTATTTTGTCTAACAATTAAGTTGGTAGATATTTATAGAGTAGAAGTTTACGTGCAAGTAAAAAAGATAATTCTAGAGTGTACAAAGTGTGAACGAGTCAGATATTAACACACAGTCGGTTACGCGATATCTAGAAACATAGTGTGTTTATATGTCCTTCTGTAGACACATTTGTTTGGAACAACCATATGACATACACCATCCCCGCTGCGTCTAAGGGCGCCGTGATCCATCCATCAGCTCGGAAGCCAACTCATCCTGAGACATCACAAGCTCACTGCTGCTGATCGATCGTCCATCGTGCCTCGTGACACATGGGCTTCTGATAAGTCGAGAACACAATTAATTTAAAAAAATGACGTGGATGCATGCTTGGTGACAAGGCCTGGCCTGTTGTGTTAGAAATTCTACGTGTAGTAGAACTGTAAGAGAAGACCACTTGAAATGAGTGGTTAGGTATATCAAAAACAATGAACTGTAAGATAAGAGCTTTTGAACATAAAATACCTCGGGCAGATCAAGAGAAACAAATTTGAATGTATTTCTCTACAAAATTACGCTGGAAGAGAAAAGCTATATTGAGAAATTCAGTTGACAACTCTAGTTTTGTAGACGCACCTGATTTGAACAGCCGATATGAAAAAATTGCTCTGTATGGATGAGCTAGAAGCTGGTCTGTTTTTCGTTTATGCTTCAGAACAACAATTCAACTGGGACAGTCGATCCTTATGGGCTTATATTTGACATGAGCTCTACCACAAAAGACTATTTTTATGCTATAAAAATACTCCTACATCACAAACATATATGCACACGTATTACTCCTAGTCTCAGTTTATGGACAACTTAATTTACACTTACTATGCTTTACACCTACTACCACTATACCCTAGCTAGTTATCAGACTATGGACAACCTGTGCTATTGCTTCAGAGGCCAATCAGATCTTCAGAGGTCGGCCTTCCCAGGGTACCTCGGGAAGGGGATGACATCTCTGATGTTGTCGAGGCCGGTGGCAAAGAGGAGCATTCTCTCTAGGCCTAGCCCGAACCCGCTGTGCTTCACGGATCCATAGCGTCGAAGGTCCAGATAGAACTCATAGGATTCCATAGGCAAACCGGCGTCCAGTATCCTACAGATTTAACATGTTAATTAGTCCACTACAAGTGCCTTAATTTGTAGTATTATATATGCGGACATGGATTGGTTGTTACAAAGTAAATTAACATTTTTTTCCAAATATAAGAAAAGGCGCTAGTACCGTTGTTTAAGGATATCAAAGCGCTCCTCCCTCTGACTTCCACCAATTAATTCACCAACCTAATTAAGAGAAAAGCCACATCCAGGATTAAGTATCAATTTTCAATTATATCAGTGAATATTGTTTAATGATTCAACATATTACTCCCTTAATTATATACCTTGGGAACTAGAACATCCATGGCAGCCACGGTCTTCTGGTCATCGTTGAGCCTCATATAAAACGCTTTTATACCTCGCGGGTAGTTATAAACGATGACAGGCTTTTTAAATATCACCTCGGTCAAGTACCTTCAGGTTGCAAGAAATTCAGAATCACAACAACAACCCAAACAACGATAAAAACAATGAAAATAACAGAAATATCAGTGCCAATAACTGTATCTGCATACGTGCATACAACTATACATACCTCTCATGCTCAGACGCTAAATCGATTCCCCATTCAACCTTGGTCTGGAACTTCTTGCTACCAGCTGAGCCCATCAGCATTTCGACAGCCTTTGTGTATGAGACACGTTCGAAAGGCGTTGATGAAACGAGCTCGAGACGCTCAATCGCAGCCTTATCATGGGTTTTAGCCATGAACTCCATGTCCTCCATGCAATGCTCCAGCAGCCATTTGCAGAGGTACTGCACGTAGCTCTCTGCATAGTTCATGATATCCTGTATGTACGTGACAGAGTTCAGCATTGATAACATCACACATACTGGTGTACAGAGGAGGACATTATTGATTGATTACCTGCAGGTTTGCGAAGGCGATCTCCGGCTCGACCATCCAGAACTCGGCGAGGTGCCGCGACGTGTGCGAGTTCTCGGCGCGGAACGTGGGGCCGAAGGTGTAGACGCCGCTCAGCGCGCAGGCGTAGGCCTCCGCCTGGAGCTGGCCGGAGACGGTGAGGAAAGCCTGACGCCTGAAGAAGTCGCTCTCGAAACTGACAGTTCCTTCTTCTTCTCCTTCACGGTCGGGCTCATGGTGAGGAGCAAGCTTGAGCTTGAGGTCCCTGTCCGCCTTCTTGGCCTGGCTGAACAGGGTGGTGACCTGGAACATCTCGCCGGCGCCCTCGCTGTCGTTGGTGGTGATAATCGGCGTGTGCACGCACACGAAGCCCATCTCCCGGAAGAAGGAGTGTGTCGCGAACGTGAGCTCGCTCCTCATCCTCGCAACCGCCGCGATGGTGTCGTTGCGCGGCCGGAGGTGGAGGATGTCCCGGAGGTGGTCGAGCTTGAGCTGCCTGGTCTTCGGGAGCGGGTAGGCGGCCGGGTCGTCGACCTCGCCGGCCTCGATGACGGCCTCGACGCCCAGCTCGATGCGCTCCTTGCTCTTGCCGGGCGGGACCCGGAGCACGCCGGAGACGAGCACGGAGGTGCCCGTGGCCGCGAGGCGGGCGAGCGGCGGGTGCGTAACCCGGGCCGCTTCGACGACGAGCTGGAGGCTGGCGTGGCAGGAGCCGTCGTTGACGGCGAGGAAGGCCATGGTGCCGCCGCACTGGACGCGGCCGGCCCGCACCCAGCCGCCCACGACCACGCGCTCGCCGGCGAGGGCGTCCGTGGCGGCCAGGATCGCGCGGATGGGCGTGCGGGACGCGGCCATCGGAGTCTCCAGGTGGTCGGCCGTCGGTGCTGCCATCGTGGAGGCCGCCATGTTGGAAGTCTGACTCCTATTCCTTCTTCTTCTGGTGGCCGCTAAAAAGGACTCGTTTTCTTTCCTTGAAACTTCGGGGCCAAGGCAAGTCCAAACGTCGGGGCCAAGGCAACTGCAGAATCGCCTCTACACTATCTAGACCATTCAGTCTGCGTCAAGATTCGTGATATCCTTATATAAAAAAAATTATTTTTCGTTTCTTCCAAAACAAGAGAACATTTGACCTTGAAAATTTTCATGTAAACTATAGACATGTGTCACACATGTGGTAAACAACCCAAACAATTAAAGAAAAACAATAGACAATTGTCACCCATTGTATACAGTGTTTTTTTAATGAAACAAAAAATTGTCAAATTTCAATTTTAAAAGAACTGTATCATTTTTAAAAAATTATGCTGCGCCAAAAAATCCGAAAACTCTACACATGATAGTACTTGTGTGATGTGATCTGCAAAGTTCCGAGTTCAAATGTTCTTTTATTTGAAGAAAAAAAGAAGTTTTCTTGCACAAACTTTATGCAAAAAAGAAGTTTTCTTGCACGAACTTTATGCAAGAATGGATGATGAGGATAGAGGATACACTGGTATTAGGGTACAACCGGAACTTTCCCTATCCCCTCTACTACCTCACCCCCTGGTTCCCTAAATTCACCATGCAAGTGCAAACAACTTGACCATATTAAGAGGACTGCCCACCGCTGCACGAAGTATGTTTACTCTAACGGTGATCGCCACAGGACAAGGTAGACCCTAAGGAAACCCTAGGGGTAAAAACACACCCTGAATAGCAAGAGGCTACGGTGAGAGGTTGGATTGGAAAGCAGCTCCTTAATCAGTGATTTGAGCGATTTCTGACCGCTAGTGGAGTGAGCTTTCGGCCTTGCTATGGCCTAGCCCACTAATTAAATAGGATCTCATTCAATTTTGGGCCAAGCCAAGTGCTCCTATTATGCGAGCATCGCTTTGTATCCCCCGAATGAGGCAGAAGAGGAGGCAGAAGAGGCTGAACTCAAGGGGTGACTCGCATCGCTGCTATTGGGATGACCCAGTAGTTCTGTTCGTCATTCGTTTTCTCTTCTTTGCTTCTCATTTGTTCATTATACTCTTTTTATTTCTTGTTTATATTTTTGAAATATTCCAAGTACATATATTTTTGAAACTTAATTTACTCCAAATTTTTGAACAACTTTCACCATGAATTTGATTTTTTAGCATAGTCTAATTTTTAAGGGTCTTTTACATTTGTGTCCCTAACTCGAACCCACTACTCAGATTTGCCCATAGTTTCGAAGCATGCTCAAATTTGCCCCTCTGCCGTTATGTGCAATTACAGAAATGCCCTTCCGTGCCGTTTCCGTTTGGTCAAAGGGTTTTGGCCGTTTTCCTGACGTTTAATGGACATTTTTGCCCCTCAATGCACATGCCACTTACAGGTGGGGCCTACCCCGGGAAAAAGAACTCTCTTTCTCTCATCCCCTCTCTGACTTACACATGGACCCCACCAATATAAAAAAAACTCTCTCCCTCTCTCAGAATCTCTCTCTCCCTGACATGGCGAGGCTTGGCGGCTCGGCCGGTGGCCGGCGCCGGTGAGGGCCAGCGTGCCTGCGCTTGAGGACCAAAGTGGCAGGCTCAGGGGTGGTCCGGCTGAGGGGGTGGAGCCGCCACCGGCAGCTATCATCGGAACTAAATCCTGAGAGTGCGTGAGATCTTCTGCGGCCGGAGTCCAAATCGAGCAACACGAGCATGTCCATGAGCTTTGGCGGGTGCCTCTCCTTCGTCCTGCGCAGTGGATCTGGCCTGGGGCTGCCTGTAGAAGACCCCCGGGACGTCGAACTCTGCCATGGCCATCGCTCTTCCCGTCCTAAATTCGGCCGCTCTAAGCCATTCTTGACCTACCAGACCCCTGTTCCGTCGTCAAGGAAAGCAGGTGCCCCTACTCCGATCTTCCCCCGCCCGATTCCATGCCTGGAGCACCCTGACAGAATCCGACCGCCATGACCAACCTTGGTTGGCTCGGCCATGCACGCGCCCATCTACACCCTGCCGCTCCTAGTGAGCTTGGCGCGTCTCGCGCAGCTTGCGTGCCTCGCGCAGGAGGCGTCGTCCTCCCACGGTCATCCTCCTCCCCTACGGCGAGCCACCGGCGAGCGCAGGCGCTCACGGCCGGGAACGCGTGGACCGGGGGTGTTTACCCTCATAGTGGGTCCCATCGGGAGGAGATGGATGAGAGAGAGTTTTTTTTGTTTTTTCCTGGGTAGGTCCCACCGGTAAGTGACTGACCCATGGGAGGGCTGAGTTGCCCTAGTTTTCCTTTTATTTTTTTTAGAGCGGGTCCTGCATGTAAGTGTCACATGGATTCAGGGGAAAATTGACCGACTAACGTTCAGAAAACGGTCAAAGCCCTTTGACCAGATGATACGTCTCCAACGTTTCTATAATTTATGAAGCATTCATGCTATTTTATTATCTATTTTGGATGTTTATGGGCTTTATTATACACTTCGATATTATTTTCGGGACTAACCTATTAACCGGAGGCCCAGCCCATATTGCTATTTTCTTGCCTATTTCAGTGTTTCGAAGAAAAGGAATATCAAACGGAGTCCAAACGGAATGAAACCTTAGGGAAACTTATTTTTGGAACAGAAGCAATCCAGAGAACTTGGAGTACAAGCCAGGGAAGCTTCGAGGAGGCCACGAGATAGGGGGGCACGCACACCTCCCTAGGCGTGCCCTCCACTC